>JARJDQ010029703.1:0-26142 GCA_030264215.1 Geostiba sp. GC000077
TCAAAGCACGGAGCTTGAATCTTTAGAAAATCCACTTTTAAATTTCATTTGCAACATTTGTGTAATTTCAATTTCCTTTTGTCGGACCTCTTTACATTTATTACCTAATTAAAAGTGAAGCTAATTAGTAACGTTAACATTAACAAATTATTACGTGCCAGCGTAAATTCTTCCAAGAAATAATAAATATTCTAATTTTCTAATTAGTCAAGATTAAATAAAAACAAATTAAAGCATTGTACTTGCTTGTGTGCTTGATACACATGAGAAATCTACACTCTGGAAAAAAACGTCTTTTGTGATGTCTCGTCTCAGTCGTCTCGTGTGTCTCGCCTAAGACAAGACAAGACTCTTGATAACATTTAACGTTACATTATTTAACAAATATTCCTATCTCGAAAACGCGTAAAACAGTAGAAAACGGAAACAAAGAACACTCCACAACACAAATACCATCACCAACGGCAAACAAAGGCATGGAATGTTATCTGGCGCTGTGGTGTGTACGTTTTTTGCTTCTTCAAATTTATTTTCGGGTGTTCCCATTTGTTTGCTTGTTTGGTGTATCGAATTCTTGGATACTCAAATTCCTGGGCAACGTCCGCCGTCGATCAGCTCACTCACGTTCGGTTATCATTAGCCGACGAAATTCTTTCTTCTTCCGCTGAAATTCCTCGAATGTTTCCACTTTATATGCATGCGTTGTGTTATCAAACAAATTGCCGAGTTTCGATTTTGGTCTTTTCGACGAACCGTTGAGCTGTTGAGTGCTGGGCAATAGAAAACTAGATTAACAAATGGACAGGCGTACGGGAAGGACATGTGGAGGCACTTCATATGCACTGAACGTCTAACTTTTTTCGGCGATAGAAGGTGTCCTCTCATACACCTGTCCGGGCTGACCAGCCACTCAAAAAAACCTTTATCGCTCACAGGCACATCACCCTTTTCCGAGCAAGCTGTTTATTTATTATTAGAAGTTTTTCAACTTGTTCGCCGCGCATCTTGGAAATTACAATTTAGAAAAACTGCCCTTGCCTGCAAGTGCAAGCTATACGAGTTCCGATGGTTGGATCTTGGATCAGACAGTTACTAATTAGACGAAATGATTTTTAATATCCCAACCACAACGTGGCGTTTTATAGGCGTATGGAAGCTTGTGGAATTATTAGTTTTATGAGCACGCCCTGCCCCTCAGTCCCAATGTAGTAGTAATGACCAATTAAATATAATTTTTAATTGTTCCACAGCGTCTTGGACTCCACGCGCGTAATTGACATGTCGATTTGAAATTTTCAGACTTCAGCATTTCGTTCTCAAACTTCTCAACGCAATAAAACAATTTAATGCCTTCTTCTTTGTGATGCCTTCAATAATTAAATTTCGAGATTAAGGCGGTGCTCAATCCAAGGTGTTATTGACCGATATTTATACGCTTCAAGCGCGGGACGCAATTTTAGATAACTAACTGTTTATTTGCGCGTTTCGTGTGTTGGTGATGGTATCAATTAAACATATTTCGGAGCTGCCTGTGGTGACGTCGTGGGGCAGGTAATTGAAGTTCGCTGTTTTTGTTATTAATTATTCATTAGTTTGTTTAATTAAGTTTACACATAATTAATTTCCGTTATACAATTAGAGCCGAAAATGTTTGTGCCGACTGCCGCTGTTGAAATCGTCGACTATTAAAACTTCTTTATTCGTTTTTAGTGTAAAACCTGAGCTCTGAGCTTCATACAAATATTAAGACATTTTAGACTATTCGACAGCTATCGTTTTTTTTTCATTCAAAATTAGCATTTAAAGTAACTTTTTACAAATCTCATATGATTATGGTATTATTTGCTTAGGTTTCGGCCTCACCGTAATTATTCGAATAATTGAGTTTGAGCTTGGACATCATATGGGTGGAAATTTAACGTGAACCCAGTAGATTTCAAAATGTTTAGTAAGCAGCGTAACTACAACAACATGAATGATTAGGGTTGTTTGTGAAGCTCTGGCATAAATAGCATTAAAATTAAATGAGCGTGCTTCGAAAAGCTGTTGTAACTTTTCATCATAGCTTATGGTAGACTTGGTCGGTAATGTAATAGGAAAAAAGGGGGCGACCGCGACTCGGACTTTTGATAAGGTCACACCCACCGATGTTTAACGAATTTTTTCCACGTTCCCGTCATATACGCCATGCGATGCCATCGCCATCGCCGGCGTCGTCCATTTCGTGCCGGCGCGACCGGGGCGACGTAATTATTCGTTTATAATAATAATGAATAAATTAACGTCGAGTAATTAATTTTTCGATGCAACGACTGCCGCGGCTATATTTATCCGGGCGAGCGCAACGACTATGTAAACGAGCATGAAATTAACGTCGCCTATCGGGGCTCCGACGTTATCGCCGTATTAAATTCACGCCACGATATTTTTTCGCACCGAATTAAATTTAATTTCCCAGCGTGTTCCCGCGTCATAGGTAAATTATATCTTATGCAAAATTTCGTGATGTATTATGTGAATACAGGGTGGACTAAAATTGGCGGAAAAACGCCAGGTAACAAAATGCTGAGGCCACATGAGGTCCTCAAAATTTGAATTTTTAGGTTACAAATATGCATAATAACAATATCGTTGCACAGCAGCTATTGTAAAAGTCGCACACTTCTGCCAAGACAGTTTTCTTTTAAACCAGAAATTCTTTGTTTTTTCACTTTGACTTAATTCAATTCAAAGTTTTAAAGTGCTAACCATTCTGGTTAAATACTATTTAAGACTTTACTGACTTGACAGTTGCATAATTGTAACCTAAAAAGTATTCCGTAAATTTTAGCCCACCCTGTATGCTATAAGTTGTAGATGTAGTAGGTTAAGTAGGTAACACAGGTAACAAATTAGCGATTTGTGTGTGCGCTGTGGATTGAAGAAATGTTGTGAAAAGGATGAAACAAATGACAAATTGAATAACAACACAAATGACACAACAGAGTGCACCTAAGCGTGCGTAATTAATCAAAATGTGGCGCTTCGAAGAGAAGGCAAACAAGAAGCAAAAGCAATGAATTGGTACAAAAAAGGGCCGCCACTCAATGGAAATTGATGTGACACTCACAGAAACTCTTATTGTTGGTGCTTGATTAATTGATTTTGTCATTTTCATTCTTCAGCTGTTTGCCAGGTTTAGGTGCAGGAAAGCAATTTTCTAGCGAAGAAAATTTGCATAAATTACCAAAATGCGCGATTCAAGATCACGTCGTTCGTCACGTTGTCACATGTGACACGGCGGGGTGGCTTAATCCATTGAGAGATTTGCAACATCAGCCGCGCACGTGGGTGTTGACTGCAAAGAGCATTAGGTATGATTAGGTTTCCTTCCGCTTCCAATTTGCTTCGTTCTAAATCTAAATTCGGCTTAACGTCTCACCAGGCGCTGCACACAGTCAAAAAGCTAAGAATAAATGAAACAAATCCGGCATGCAAATGTAATCGCAATCGCGGTTGGTGGGCGCGCGCAAATACAACAACGCAGGCGATGGGTTGGTTGGCTGGCAAACGCCAGCGACAATGTCGGGAAACGATGTCGCAACAAATCTACTTTGAGCCTAATTGATGCTGATTGAATTGCACATCGAGTACAAGCGTTCAGATGCGGAAGCCCAGTTGGCTCGTTTAGCTTTATTGCAATTAACTCTAAATTTACATCAGTAAAAAGTACTAGTGCCAGTTATACAGAAAATAGTTTAAATTTCTTTGTAAACTGCGCACTAAAATTTGAAGATTATGCAAGTTTAAATTTTTATTCCAGATGGCAGCAGCGATCAAGCCTCGGGGTGCCTGCGCTCTGTGACTACGCATCCCCCCAGAAAGTTCAACGTCGATGCACTCACTGCGCTACGACAGGTTGAGCTCCATGCTAGAATGAAAGCTTCCTATTTCATCTCTCCGCGGAGAGAGGGCGCCGTGTGCCTGGTTGCGCTCCGCGCTGGCGAAAGCTTGCGGCCCCCACTCTGGTGCCACGGCGCAGCGTGATTCCCCTACATTGACCGCGTGCGTTGTGTGCGTGCATCGAAGTGTGCAAAACGAGGCGTGGTTTTTCGCCGCGTTTTTCAGTCGCTCGCTCGCGCTGCGGCCGTGCGCCGACCGAGGCGGAGTTTTCGTGGGGGACACAAATTTCCCATCGACGCGAGCGTTAGAAAGAGTGCATTCGGCGCGGTGGCGTGTGCGAGCGTGCGTGTGTGTGTGCATGTGCAGTGCGCCGCGCCAGCCGTGGGCGGCGGTGTGCCATGGGGGGCGCATGACGGAAGCCGTGTGGAACTGTGGAGGGAAACGTGCATTTGATGTCGACAGTGGCGGCGCGCTACACCAGTGTAGTTTTTCGTTTGGTTGCGCCAAGTCTCCAAAACGTGGAATGAACTTATTCAGCGCGAGTTTAAGAGTTTAATTTTGGCTATTTGTTAATTTCTGTGTATTTCTGGAGACAGGAGACGTATCAACAGGGTACAGGGATATTGTTGAGGTAAGTTTGGTAAAATATCAAATTTGATAGTTTTAGATAGTTTAAAACTTTTGATACTTTGAGAGTATGATGTAATTTATGTCAAAAGCTGAAAATTTAAGTTTGGAAACTTTGCGAATCGTGATTGTGCATGAATACTTGGGATTCGCTGTGTGTTGAGTTTGTGCGTCCAGGTTTTTCTTACTCTTTTTCTGTTTCCAGATAGTTGCGACTGCGAGGCTCGTAGGAGAAATTCCCCCCACCTCGCAGCCTTCTACACACGCGTTCGCACGGACGGTGGCGTCGCGCGCACGCAGCACGCCACACATGCGCGCACACACACGCACGCCCATCCCCACCATCGGCGCCTGCGACGAGTGCCCACCACCACCACCACCACCACCACCAACGCCGCGCGGCTGGCTGCCCTCACGGTACGGCGTCTTGTCGGCGGGCGCGCAAGTGCGCGCTCTCTTCAAGACACCGCGCATCGAAGTCGGAGTTCCTCCGCTCGCGGTTTAGTGCTTGGCGCGCTCTCGAAGACACCGCTACACTCGGGGGGCGCCTCGATGCCTCCAGCGGCACCGGCGTTTTCGGGCGCTCGGGGGCCCCGTGCACAAACACCGCGGCCGCGCGCCAGGGACTTTGACGAAAATATAACGCACCTGACTTCGGCGGCGCGGCACTTTGATGCCGCGGCCATGACGCGACATCAAAGCCGGCGACGACTGGGACTTCGCGACTCCGGCCCACTCAAGCCGCCCGTCTCGTCCTCTGCGCTCCATCGCGAGACATCAAAGCGAACGCACGATTTTCGAAACGCAACGTGCGGCGAATAAAATCTTTTTTTCTCCCTGCCCGTCCTACTGGCCAGAGAGAGCCTTCAGCTCAACGGAGCACAAAAAGTGAAAGATAAATTAAAGTGAAGTGAGATTTAACCTCATGACTTGGTGATTAAAGCAAAGTTTAAAAATTAAAGGCAAGCAAAAAAGAACTCGAGAATAAAACGAAACATGTTGTTCGCAGACTCAGAACGGCAATTCTTCGTTTTTAGGCTTCAGCGTAAGTGATTTTTAATTCTACATTTTCATTGCGAATTGCGATTATTGCGCCATTATAAAACCATAAATTGAAACAACCCAATACGAGAAAAAAAGCCACTGCGTGAACTTAATTTTTGCGCCTTTTCTACAAAAAAGGAAATTACGGCAATTTTGACCTGCAACCTCTTGACTTCCACTTGTGCCACAAGTTTATTATCAACTTTTACATACCATTGACTATTACTGTTATTGGGGGGTATAAAAAGGAAGGAAGAAAAAAGCGCCACACGACAATGGCAAGCGCCGATGCCAATGCTATTATCCAGCGCCAGGCCCTGCCCGTCGGAAACCCAAAACCGCAAAACTACACAACAAAGTATTTCAGTGCGAGAGGTGTTGTAGAAAATCGGGGCTTCTGTATGCTCTTCATGCGAGTCACTATGCTTTCGCAAGGTAATGATTAAGTTAGGTGAAATGACAACCATTCAGAGTATAATAATTGAAGGGGCGCCTCCACAATTTTACTTCAAAAGGAAGTTAAACCCAAAAAGTATATAAGAGTGAAAATATTGAATGAGCAGAAAGAAAGGAAGATTGTTGTATGGCAAGAACAAGCAACAAGCTTTGAATATGCTTTTTTTCGGCGATCATAATTTGTTTGTCGCTTTGTCGCGCAAGTGCTACGCATATTGTGCACTGTCGCGCCCGGAGCTATTATTATCGACGCGGTTAATAATAATTATCCACTGGAGATGTCTCTCCTCCGACTAGATTTTTTGTTGTTTGGTGAGTGACGCCTGACGACGTCTGGTCTGGAAGCGCAGTGCGAGGCGCGCCTTCGCTCGAGTACACAAAAATGTGAACTTGAATTATGTACACACACCACACACCGTCACACAATTGCGATCGTCGACACGTCGTCTGGCTGATAGCGTCGCCGACGACAACGACAACGAGCAGCCGCCGCTAATTTCGATTGCCGCGCAGTCATCACATGACTCTGTGATAACTGTTCACGATTGTGTCGGTGTCACAGTCGCATAAACAATAATTACTTTTGGCTTACGGAATGGATCCTTTCAAAAACCCAAACTTTTTTCGAGATGTGTTAACAGCTTGTTATTTTTTCACTCTGCATGCTCTGTCTTCTGTGGGACGGGTTTTTTTTTTCCTTCCCCATTGTGACTGCTGTGCGCATTGTGCGTGCATTATGAAAAATAATGCCAGCCCGAAAGTTGGGCCTGCAACCACCGTCAACCGTACGGTATCCGGCATATCCGTCGCGCACGCTTTCGAGCTTCCGAAAGACGTTAATGATATGCAAAAGCGCTACCAGCACGCATAACAATACCGGGGCGCCGCGTAAAATAAAAAAAAAGGGGTGAAACACGTCGGTGCGGCAGACATTGAATGTATGTGTACACACGGCGCATTCACACGGCGGCGAAAAGGGTTGGAACACTTGGGAACCACCAAATTCCTATCTCGGAGGTAGCCGCGACGGGCGCTATTAGTGAGAGCGCACAAATTTTCATATAGAACGCATTAGCGGAGAACCGGAGTGCCGGAAAGGGTCACGCGAACGAGCGGAGATGGAGCCCGCTTTTTGTTGGTGGAGCTATCAATACCTGGGACCTTGAAAGGAGTAAAGAGGTGAAATCATTACCTGGATTACGCCGATTACCGATTACCGGAATGGGGCCGTTTTCCACGCGCCGGTGCGGGAACAAGCCGCATGATTTATGCTTTAAATATTCAAATTTTCATGCGCGCATTTGAATATGAACAGAGGCCCGTACCGTCCGATACATGCCAACATACTCCAGGTTGAAAGGAGAGCAGGGCGCTGGGGAAACGGGAAACGTTTCAATGTTGCAACAATTTTTCATCGGTGCAGATTTCGCAACAACTGCTAAATGCTTCGCGCTTGACAGCTAACTCTGAATAGAGGACCCAAAGAGGAAAGAGTTAAAAGCCAATGCTTTTTGATTCTGATGCATGCTCATCTATTACCTTCATATACATAAAATCATCGATTGAATTTACTAACACGAGACGACCTCGAGAATTGTGATTTAAGCCATCTTAAGATTAAAGTTGAGTATGCCTCATGAGTGGAAGTGCTGGGACACCTTTCTTATCTATCCATTTCCAGTTGACGGTTTTTATTACCTTGACAGCGCGATAATGTTACTCGCTATGTGGTGTATCACATTCGAGAGGAGAAGAACAGGCCCGACGACAGATAACGTGACGATGTCGTCTATGTGTTGCGCTGGTGTGGCAGGTGAACTTTGCCGCCGTCATTAATTCAATTTTAATTAGTTTTCATTAAATTTAATTGTCGCATTATTTCCATCGGCGTGTAATTACGAAAATTACTAAATGACACTCCGCCGCGATGCCAACAAATAAACATTGCATTATCTTGGCCGTGGTGTGTGCATGTGCAATTTAAAATAAAATACGTAATAAAAATTTACTTAAGTGCTGGCAAACGTGGAAAAGAAGTCGAAGACGAACTCGAAGTCAATGCAGCGGCTATATACTGAAGAGTGAAAAGGTGTCCTGTGTGTTGTCTGGCAGTCGGCATTGAAAGTATTGAAAGAATTCGTTAAATATTTACCATAAAATTCAAATATATTACGCGGCATTTAAATGCTCGAAGGCAGCGGCAGCCGGGACGAAAAAGGTCCCAGTCCCAGGTTCCCGTGAGTTTGAAGAGTTCGTTGTGCAATGTGTGTGCATGGGCGATAAGGTTGACGTTGAGTTTAAATATGCGCCCGAGGACATTTGCCCTCGGTGAGGACACAATTTGACCTGAGCCGAAACCGAACGGGTTTACATGGCACCAACAACCAAACATATTCAATATTTAAGTTGACATCTAAAACATCCAAACACATGGTATGTAATATGATATTTTATCGACTATAGCTGAAATCTTTTCTTGTGGATTTTTTTTCTCGCTTCGGTACTAAGTAGTAGCTGATCACGCGCAAGTCGTGATCTACCTATCACAATTAACCGACTCGTGCAGCTCACCTTTCTGGAGGCTTGTGTGGCTTTCTTTGTAGCTATTTTTTTTCCTCCGTTGGCACGAAGCGTTAGTCACTCCGCACCTCGGCATCGATCATTACTATTGCAATTACGTTGGCAACCCAACTGCATATGCGGCTGTCGTCCGTCTCTCCGTAGATTTGTGCATTAACTTAGGAGCAATAGAAAATGCTCATTTTTCAATTTTTCAAGCGCGCCCGTCGAAGCGGTTTGACCTAATGAACGTTCATTATCGCATGGAAAATTAATGCGCCGCATAATTTATCATCTTTTTAGCCTGTGCGCTCACTTTCCTACCGCGAGGCGACTATAGTCATACTATATGCCAAGCACCACAGTCTAATAATACTAATGCACAATAACGTGCTAATTAGTAATAACAATAAAATAAATAATCACGAATGCGTTTGACGAGTGCGTGAATGATCGAAAACGCTGCTTCGTTGCGTCGGGTCGCAAGTCGAAATAATTACACTGTATGTACGTAATGTGTGAATTAACATATCCTGTTTTAAATCAACCGGCTAGTCACGGCTATTTTTATCATCGTGCTGTTTTTTTACATTTTGAGGTGCGCTCGTGTTATTAAAGGCAAAAAATTGCTGACGACTGAAAGAGATGCTGTCGTATGCAAAATGTAAACGCACGCATAATTATATGACAACTATAGAGTTAGAGATATTCCTGGGATATTAGGGGACTCTACGAGGTGGAACATGAACAATTGCAAAATTGAGACCGAAATATTTTAGCACAACAATTACTTGTTAAATACATTATTCAAGTTATTTTATATATAGTTGCTTTTTCTATAATAAGTCTAAGGAAAGGGTTGGTTGGTTGCGCAACCTAACCTTCTTCATTTTATTTTTTCTCCTCTCCGGCTGTTTAGCGTTCCGTTCGATAGTCGCACGCAGGCAGTCACGACGAATAAAACTTATTAAGCTCCGGGAAAGCGACCAACCAGCACTAACACAAACCCAATGAATTATTAATTAATTTTCGTGTGTGTGCGCTTGCCCAGAGTCTCTCTGCCTACCTGGGGCCTGGCGCTCCGAACTCGGTTGGCTGTATCATAAAGAATATTATTATGGGCAGTGCCGCGACGCGCCATACGTTAATTAAAAATAAAATTATCAAATTGTGGCCGTGCATGTGCGTCACCAGCGGTGGTTACTTACCTCGTTACATCAAGCCCGACATCGACATTGCGATGCAAACGAATTCAACCACTTTGATACAACTACCGCAGTCCCGCACCACTGCGAATGTAATTTCTGCTCGTGATCGACGAATTCAATTAATGCAGATGTGAGTACATGGAAATTTAATTGCGCCAATTGTGAAATCGACTCGAAATGTAAACAAAATCAAAATGTCGCTCGCCCACGGCAAGATCCAACATCATGAGAGGGGGTTTGGTGGGTGGGGTGTGTGCGTTCGTCATGGCGATAATTCGCGAACGGGGGCGCGAGGGCTAACCTTGATCATGCATGCGTGGCATCGGGTGGAACGCAGAAATAGATTATCGAAATGAGTTGACGAGACTCCCACTTTGCCTTCTCGCGTGGGGTGGCATTTCCGGGGGGGTGACTACCACTAGTGTAGTACTACTAGTAGATCTCCAACCATTTACAAGCAAATATATTACACAACATTATGTATTGACTCAATATTGAAAAATAACTTTCAGTTATCAACTTTTCTGCTTTTTATATGCTATTTTGCTGTAGAAATAGATTTGACGAATTGTGCTCACAAGGGGTGGTATCCTCCCTTTTCCAATCCCAAATTCGTCGGTACAGAGGGTGGATTGATGTTTGGATCGTTTTTCGGGACACATGCATCCAGCTAATTGGCCGAACATCGCTTCCCCAAGCCTTCAAAACCTTCCAAAATAGAATCCGCATGCAGATTCAACATACAACACCACACACTCGAAAAGTCTGACGCACCATCCCAACATGTAAATTACAATGTGCGTGCACACACACAAAATGAGAATACAAGTACTTCGACTCGTACAAGAGGGAAGAGGGAAGGAAAAGAAGTTCCTAGTTGTTCTCTCCCGATGCGAACGAAATGAGGGATTTCGCGATGATCCCGCGCGCCGTTCTTCCCAGTCGCATCGGGAAGCTGTAGTAATCTTCAATTTTCCCTATCGCTATAACGCGATGATTTAAAATGACAATGACGTCATCTCTTCCGTATACTGAAGCAGCAGAGAAGGCGAACGGAGGTCGTAAATTTGTGCCATTTGTCAAATCGACACGTCTTCGAAATGTTGAAACAAATAAAAAATTAATCGCTTCCTGCACTGGACAATAAAACGTTTTGCCGAGAGTGTCGTCTCCGTGCAGACAAAGATACACCTCGCGGCTAATTGGTGGCAATTTATTTGCTATTATATTGTATATAAGAAAAAACTAAATGCCAGAAATATTTCTCTAGTTGCCAACACGCCCGTCACGATGGCTCGTAATGTTTTAATGTCGTTTTATGTCCTTTGGACTTTTATTTAACAGGGTTTAAGACCAGCGCCGTGGGTGCAAGACGCCTGTGAGCATGATGGTTTAGTTTCATGCGTTTTTATAGTTTTACGGTTAATAAAATTGAGCGCTGGCCGTTTAACGACAGGGCGAGGACATCCTAACGCCAGGGATCCCATGATTTACCGCTCGAAATTTCAATCTGGCATATAATTACTTGGACTTAAATGCAACATTTACCTGCTTCTGCAAATACTCGGCGAAAGAAGCAAAAAGACGAGAAACTCGGGAAGTGGACACTTAAATCATTGTACAGTGTACACACACGTTCAAAGTGGATACGTCGTTAATTGCTGAAATTGGAATTTGCAATTAGCGCAACAGGAACATCTGCAGAGCGTTCAGATTTTTTAATTGAAAATTTCATTGATACTTAATTAAACTGCACTTCTATTTCACGCCGCTTGATTTGAAATAATGATCATCATTTTCATCTCATAGCTTTTTTTTTCTTCCTTTTCTTCTTCAACTTTCTTTTATAGTTTCTCTTTGAGTTTTTTGTTTACTGGTAGACAACGCCAGACGACTCTTGACTTTTTGTGATCGTGCACCAGGTAGTGGAATCAGCGTTTCTGAAGGGCACTCTCTTCTGGTACGGGCCATTTAAAAAATGGTTATGGACCGCAATAAACTTTCCTAGACATATTCACTGGTCGGGGCTCTTCGGATAGTTTGATAAATGTAATATAAGCACGGAGATTGTTTCGGATTTTTTTCCTAGCCCGAAGGTACGAAATTATAGACGAAGGCAACCAATTTTTTAAAACTACGTGATGATATTACTCGACTCCTACCCACAACGCCCAAAAAACGTTCACTCTCGGATTCATACTCAAATTGCATTTCTACCAAAAATTCTCGAGTGCTGTTGCGAAGAATGAAGGTAAAAAGGTTTGTGCTTTGGAGGAGAAGAATGCACGCACGGCAAAGCCCCACCAAGTCCGGGGAGCCGGGGGACGCAGCTTCCAGTTCTCGCAGCGGGGCCGGTTCGTGAAGAGGAAGAAGAATCCGAAGCCACCTCGAAGAAGGAATACCGGTCCGGCTAGTATTTTACCATTTTCGATGATGTGCTCTCCTCCGTCTACCAAGCGACGCGGCCAACCTGCCAGCGAGAACCATCGACGGGGGCCGCCGAGGAGTTTCACATTTTTGTGGTTGACCACTAGCGAGGTATAGAGTTCCTACGTGATTTTCACATTTGTAGGAACTTCATACCGTGCTCTTGGATCTTCCAAATTTCATCAATCCGACACCAGCATCAACGCAAAGCCTCGCTACCACAAACATTTAAAAACCACACTGGCATTGGAATATGATATTGAAGGAACACAGAGGGAACAAAAACAAATGAACTCGGTTCGTTTGCTTTTTCTGCTGTACGTACCGGTTTCACCTGTAATAATGAAAATTATCGGTTGGCCTTCGTGTGGCTTCTTGGCGAGCCTTGGAATCGTAGAAAGTTGCGTAATAATAACCTCTGGCGCTTAACATTGTTGTTATCGGAAGGAGGTTGGCAATGTTAAAAGGGTTTGCATTTGTTTAGCGAGGGGAAAAATCATTTCCCGTATCGGGTTGCGCCGGAGCGCTTCCTATCTTCGCGAAATTGCTATTATTAAGGCACCCGATATGATACTCAGCGCGGCCGCTCTTCAACCATTATTATCCAATGATGTAATTGCGTGGACAGGACAGGATGACCACTGGGGAATTCTATTAATAATAATAGAGCATAGAGCTGTGGGGGGAAATTCAGCAAATTAGAAATTGGAATATTGAAAACGATGGCTGGGTATTTCCAACGGTCCTGTTTTGGAGAATCGTATCTACAAATATTACAATTTGCTTGTTCATGAGGCAAGTCGTGAAAAGTTTGCATCAACTTTATGCTTGGCTCAGTAAGTACTCAGTGGTTACAAGCTTGGTAATAATTTAGATGCAATACTCGGTACTCGCATATTAATTCGTTTTCCTCTATATTTATTTTATTTACTAAAGTGCAGTATAGATATAACTTATACCCATTCATTTCTGTGCGCGCATTTCATTAGAAAATCAATACCTACCATTCATTTTATAATATCGCTTCAATATTTAAAGTAACTTTTTTTAATAGCCATGAACTTACTCTAATGATTTTACAAGTAAATAAAATATATAAAACACACCATTAAGCTAAAATAATAATAGGCGTTAATTATAAAAGACTATTTTGTGTGGCAACAAGTTATTTAAAATGGAGTAAAGTTATGGTGAATAAAATATGACTGACAACTGAGTGTCGAGCCCACCTTTGTATTGCACGTAATAATTCCTAATTTGCCAAGGCTAATTTAAAAAAATCCCCCCCTCCCCCTTGGTTTGTGCATGCAAACCATTTAATACCAACAAATGAATCAGTGAATATTCACATTCACCTCTCGTGATATCATACAATTACGTCTGTTGCTACAACACAACATATATACATATAGAGGATAGATAGGTATGGTGTATATGTACTGCTGGAAGAAAACACCTATAAGTAAAGAGACTCCAGGAGTTGGCAAACATTTCTATCTGTGGCCGCCGACGAAGTTATGTTATAATTGTAACGCACACGTCGTAACGCATCGGGCATCGGATTGCGAAGTCGTAATTAATGTTGCAGCGCTACCCATACAGAAAGGGGGGTTATAATTTTCCACGTTAACAAGAATCGCTAGTTAATGACGCTGCCCCACGCTGCACCGGCAAACTCAAACACACATATCTCTCAAAGTCTCTGAGACTCGTGAGTTATTTAATTATAGGTCTCTCACATTTTTTCCTTTGCAATGCCTTAGCCCCAGTATGAAAATGATGTGTGAGAGTGTGTGTGTGTGTTGCTTGCTTGCGGCACTTTCGAACATTCATAAATTCTGCTTTGGTTTCTCGTTTGAGGTTGGAATTAAAAATCAACATTTTTTGTTGTTCTTGCTGCGCTCTTGCGCTGAATGAATCGAACACTAATTGCGTGCGTTTTTAATGATGGGAAATGCTACCTTTCAATTAGTTTAATTTTGATTTTGATTGAATTTGGCGAGCTGGGATCAGCATGCATATCGAAATTGCGTGTTTGTCCCTTTTTGGTATAATTACAGCATTTTACAGTTTTTGTAATTAATCGTTTGATTGCTGTGATTGTCGGTGGAGTTTTCAGAGTGGTTAATTTTCGCCTGATATCAGGCGCCTGCTTATCGCATATGCAAATACAAATTTTCCACTATTTTGTTTTCGCTGCCGCGCTGCTGACCGACGATAATCCGACATGCGAGGCGACATAAAAAGAAAACGAACCACTTGGTCTAGTAACTACTCTAGTTGGTTAAAAATAGAGAAAAAGAATGAGGAAAAATTAAATATTCTATCGCCAGCGAGGTGCAGAACATGCCAACGCACGATTTATATTCGTTAAAATGCGAAATTCGTGCAAAGCGTCCCCGGCTCGGATCTCGCTCGTTAATCAAGCATTTTTACTGCTTGTTAGTGTATTTTCTATTATTCGTCATTCTTTCAACCAGAGTCCAACACTCCACACAAAAATTGCATAAGTGCTAGGTTAAACGCACTGTATACTGTACAATGATAAGGAGTAGGTTTTATCAGTGATGCGTGCAATTGAGAAGTGTTTAGTGCAATCAGCAAACAGTACATTAAGTGCCAACACATTACTTTGCACTTCGAGGAAATGTGTTGCATTGAGTAAACCGCTAATTTTATGCAAATATTCAAGTCCACACCAAAAAAGAAAGTAAAGAAATACGGTGTATTATAAAAGCCAGAACACAACGCTACATAACATAGCAAACAACAAAAGAAAACTCGAAAATGTTTTTTAACTTGTAAAATTAACATTCAACATGTTTTTATACAGCAAAGCAGGGGCGGCTCGAGCCGATAAGCATTATGAACAGAGCAAAAAAATCTTGGAGAATTAGAGGATTACGAACCGTTGGGTATTTGTTATCTTAAAATTTAAAAAACATTGTGAAACTTTTTGTTAATTCTAAACATTTTGATTATCAAGAAATTACTTAAAAAATATACTAGGTACATTTTTTCTTGGAGAAAAAATTGTTAGGGCCTTTGAAGATAATTTTTTAAGTACTGATTTCTTCACAGAAAATCTCTTAAAAATAACACATGGTGTGAAGTATGGAAAGCGGCACTTTTACTAATGACTGTTGGGCGAGCCGTAGGCGAGGCTGCCAACAGTGCATTTCTAATTTTTGCATTTTTTGCATTGCCGCTGTGTAGCCAAGAAGAATTTGTGCATAAATATTACGTGAATATAATTATAGTAAGTTTTATGCCATAAATCGTAGCAAATATAAATCATTCATATTCTTCCTGGCTGGGCTTCCTGCGCTGATCTGAATCTTAAAATCTAATCCGCGTCCTGACAGTTCTAATCTGCTTGCCTGTGAATGCTGAATACCTTTGCCTCGCTTGAGTTCGGGAGTGTACCGGGACTCTTGTGTATGTATACAGGGCATGAAGGACTGAGGAGAAGTTTGAACATTGGATAGTTTTGTGCGGCGCGGCGGCGCAAAAATAAATAAAAGCGTCCCGAGTTGCTACACGCCGCGCGGCCATAAAGAACTAGTTAAATTAATTTATGCAGCGAAACGTTCGGGAACGCTCGACGGATTATAAATCATGCATATCTTATCTCGGCGGCAGCGGCGACGACGACGACTTGCGCTAAAAAGATTCGCGTTGCTTTTTACTCGTTGGGCGCTGCGTTTAGTCACTCGACAAATCCCAAGGATTTGAAGTGTGCAATAAAATGCACGTGTGAAGCGACCGAACGCTCTATGTGGTCACTGCATGCATATTTTTCTACATCTGCACAAATTAGCACGCTATACCCAAGAACCAAAGTTCAGTAGTGACACGAAGGACTTTTGGCGCTTTGAGTCTTCTATTTGTTTGCATTGTCTTCCTGTCCGTATTCTAATTCGCGCGCAAGTTGCTTGACCGGCTCGGCTGCCTCTGCATGCCATGTGCCAATTCATAAAATGATAACGTTTTCGCCGCCGCGGAGGAAACTGCCCGTCGTCATGCGATTTTTCGTAACCGCCGCCACACGCCGTCTCCCCAGGTATGGCTGCACTTGCGAAATCGACGAGAAATCAACATTACAACAAGACAAAATTAATGTACATTCATAGTATTCATACAAACATGCAGATCTAGTACAAGTACAAAGTAAGTAGCTACTGGGTATCTCGCGTAGTAAAAGTACATTCGTTGCAAATAGAGAATTCAACAATTCGAAAATTATCCGAGTTATCAGAGTGTGGCGAAAGGCAAACGCAACGAAATCGATTCGCGATTAATAATGTAGGTACGAATTACGTAATGAATGCATTTCATTTGTGCATGCATCCGGTGCAAATGAATATTACGTGCTATCGCGGCTTAAATTTCGATATTCTTGCGATGACTCATGGTGCAACATTCGTGCATATTCGTGACTTATAACGTAGGCAACCCAATGTACACCAATAGCACCTAACGCTAGCGCTGCACTCGGTTTCCGTTATGCTCGTGTAATTTGCATAAATTCCGGCTTCTGAAATTCGCTAAATGTTGCTAAGTATCGTGAGAACGCGCATGTACATAAGGTACACGCAACTCTACTCATGCTGTACATGTGCACACTCTACGATCTAGGACTCGAGGATGTTCGGTCGTTCGGTGTTTGGTGCGCGCACTGGAAGTACGGTTAATGTTATAATAAACCAACATCCGGTATAAATTAAACGTTATCTAAGCCGCGTAACGAACGTACCATATACGATCGCCCATTGCTGAACACACTTCACTTGCGATTCGAAAACGTGATTAGACAAGTTACCTGTACGTTATCTTAATAGTATTAATAGTGCCCAAGTTGCCATAAACTTTGAACGCAATAAATTGATAGATACAACGCCTCAATGTCGTTGGTATTGAATTGTAGAACGAGAAATGCAAAATTACTATAAAAATAGATGAGTCATACGTGTGGAGCAGGTCGTGCCGTCGCTGGTCGCACAATGGAGAAAGCTGCTAATATCGTTAACATTTGCTAAGTAACTTTACGCGGATGCCAAGTTAACAGACGGTGTCGCATATTCCGCAAACAACGCGCTCGTTTTCTTGCACCTCTATAGAGGAGATTTTCGCGGGCATTGATATTTATTGGCAAGCACTTTGTGCTCTTTTTCACTGACAAGCGGCATTCATTCACTGCTTGAATACAATGTCAAATTAAATGTTTTCACAAATCACACTTCAAATGCAAATGCCTTGCGTTGCGACATCGCTAAACTGCTGTCGGGGAAATGGCGAAATTCGCAGTTTTATACGAATTGTTTGCGGTAACATAACGCATTGCAATTTCCTCAAAACTGCTGTAAGAAAATATATAATCTTTAAATATATAATTTTTAGGAAAGCCTTACAAAGATTGATAGGGCATGTTTGTGGTTATGATTTTTTGAGTGTTCAGAAAAATCGTAAGACCGATATCTGATCGTCTAAATCCAACTTAAGATTTTTGCACAGGGTTGCACAGGCATTTGCTGTTGCATTAATTTGACATGCTAATGAGCACAGCAGAAACCAGATTGAATTTCAGTCGTTTGGCGCTGGCAAGACCGCAGGAAAACGCGTTTCTTGCGAAACACGAATCGCGCATCACAACGCACCTTATCGGAGGAATATGTGTGCGTGCGCGTGACCGCAATTATGCGAAGGGCGATCAGCACCTAACCTCTTCTTACCAACCTCAAAAAAGCACATTCCCGACATTCTGAAAAATCACCACATTGGTTCACATGTCAAGCAGATTGGTTCCGACTTCAACATAATGAAGTTACGATTCCAAATAATTGTCATTATGAAACCAGAGCGGGCATTTAATTAGTATCATAATATACTCGCTTCCGTCACGACTGTACTGCCTCACAATTTGCAACATCATTTTTGAAAAAGTCTGCAAAATGCAGCTTTTCCAACATGCCCACTTGCCAACATGCAACAACTAGAAACTATCATCATTGTTTATTACAACGCATGTCACCCTATATTTTCGTGCGGCTTGTTATTCCGTTGCTGCTTTTGCTCGGATAGCTAATTTTCAAATTAGCAAATTCTCAGTATCATCGCGTATCATATTAAAGCGTCCACGAGTCCAAGTCCAAGTTCAGTTTCACATGCTCGCATTCTTCACGATTCTTTACCTCTTTTCTTGATGGGTGCATTCTTCCACTGCACTTGGTGACATTTTGGTGTTTGTTTTCGTGAGATTCGTGTCGTTTGATTCATTTGCATCGCCGACGAAATCTACGTACTTGGTGCATTTCGTTAGGCTTGGTGACTCTCTCGGCTTGTTCATACATATTTATGCACTCATTCGAACAGTGTGTTGATTTTGGCGTGGTTGAAAATTGAAATCAACGCTCATGGCAAAATCGAGACGCACGCAGGGATGGTAACCGTTATAGATAGCGGTTAATTTTTAAACCGGTTTCGTTGGACCAGTATCGGTTATGTTCAACACGGTTAAAGAACCAAAAAAATAATAAAGGTTTTCGGTTATCGATTTCTTTAAAAAATATATTTCGGTTTCGGGTTGCTTAATATTTCGGTTACCGGTCTTAGGCAGGGACTTACAATTGCAACACTTTGTATTGCACCGGTTAAAAACCGGTTATCGGTTTACATTCATTTTCCAATTTTTTTTTCGGTTTCTGTTTCGGTTACGGTTCGCAAATGTATCTTAAATATATCGGTTACCGGTTAATTTTAACCGGTTTTCATCCCACACGTATAAAACGCCTTGGTGTTGGTTCGTGTGTGGTATGCGAGCGTTAATGCGATGTGTACGATGCTCGTGGACGTTTTTCGATGTAATTAGAGCAATTTCGCGTTGGAACTGGCGGTGTTTCAATGTTCCAATGTTTCAATGGAGGTCTACAACTAACTGGGCGATCACCCAAACACAACAAGAACATTGAACATCTCACCAGCATATACGCTTAGCGACAATTCCAATCATTATCAAGTACATTACCAAAGTACACCCTTAATGAAATTTTAAAAAGTGCATATCTAATTTTGTTGAAACATTTCCCCAGGTACGTGAATGCTTACGAAACACTTGTGTTGACTGTCTGTCCAGAAGAAGCAATTTATACTTGTTTATACTTATTACAACTAATTTCATAAAGCAGCGAGTTTGCGGCGAGTGGCGAAGGAAAAAAGCTGCGGCCTGGGATGCCGAGGATAGCGGCGGATAACTGCTGGATGGAGTGAAGTTGGAGTGATACAGATTAGTGATACTTGTTGCTCGTTACTCGCCAACTTGCGCCAACTTGTCGTGTGTTTGTTTTAACATGCAGGCTATAGAACGCGTGAACGGAGATTCGGTATGTTCGTGTGTGCGTTGGGTTGGCGAGCGAGTTTAAAGTTCCCATTCGTTAGCCGTTTCAATTTCGTGAATCATTTAATAGATTTTTATGGCGAAAATGCAGCCCGCCGCGGACGAGAGGCGATTATCGTCATTAAGCTAATGGAGTTAATAGCGCGTTCTAGGTTTTAACAACTACAAATTGTATCTAATTGTTGGTGCCGTAATTGCCACGATCGCAAAGAACGCGATACACACCCAGGCACCAACACCGAACACACAAACATCATATTTACTATACATAATCCAGAAGAGGATTATAAATAATTTCGCAAGTTTTTCGCAAAACTTGTTTTTTTTTCCTGCTTCGTGAAATGTTGTAGTAAGTACATGTGAATCGAGGTTCCTACATGTGAATCCGTGCGTTCCGTCAGGATTAGAATCGTTATTAATGGTAATCCGCGAAGGCGATCGTGCGCGGCGTTTCGCCGCCGCGCCGCCATCTTGCTTCTTCCGGCCGCCGCGACGGGAGCGCAGGCGAGAAGTTCAACGCTTGTGTGTCGTGACTTCGTTCGCTTCGTTCCATCGTTCACCGAACATGCCTGCCCCATGATTCATGGCGCATGTACGAATTCGTATACCCAGCCAGCGTATGGAATCATACGATTTTCTGACGATGCTCAGAGCTCAGATGCCCATTTTTCGCGAGTGCGCCATGAACAATCTAGCAACGCAGCACCCAGTCAAGCTGGCAACGCCGCCATTTAGCACGATCAGCTGGAAAAGCATGTATTTCTTGCGTGGAGTGCGAATTAGTAAATAAGTATCGCCAATCGCAACGTGTGATCACCAACTTGCAATACAGTAATACAGAACCAAACAAAACATGAGAAACGTTCAAAATCACAGAGAGTGCAATTGGAATTGTCATTTTGCACTGCTGTGAAGGCAACAATTTGAAATACCAGGCCACATCGATTTCCACACTTATGATTTATGAATAATCAGTTGATTCTATTGATAGTCTTGCGTCTTGAGACAAGTCTTTTGTGCTTGGTTGAGCTTCAAGTGGAAAATAATGAACTACTGTGAGAAACTGTACATTGCCCAGCCAGCCTAGCGTATGGATTGCATGTGTTGGGCATTCGTATTGAAAAATGCTTGGCTTGGGCGCATTTAATTTTAACGATTTTCAAGTGCGGCCGATATGCAAGCGCACAGGCCGAAATCTTTAAAATAAATAAATAAACTATCAAGAGCATGGCATGGCGAGCAAACAAACAGTGGAGGAATACACACATACACAAGCAGCACATGCCGGCCCCAAAAACCTGTACTCTGGTACTTTACCATAGTGTCACTCTACTTGAAAATCTTGAACATACCCAGTCCAAAGAGCCTGTGAACACAGCGACAAGTTCCCTGTAGTCATATAGTGCCATGTTGCCAATGAATTGAAACACATGTATTACTTACTGTTCAGTGCTTACACTGAGTGTTCACACAAATTCACAGAAAGTACCTGTTGTAGAATAAGTTTAGTGCTTATTTGTAGACCTGTATGTCGTTTTAGGATCTAGCGCCATCTAGCGTTCAGTACACTAACTTCAAGCAATGTTTCAAGCCTTGAACTTAAAGCGTCACATAGTGGTAGGATCTGGCAATGGCAAGACTTGCTAAGTTTAAATTTTACGAGTACCCAGAGCAAAACAGTAGTTAAACAAAAATACACCGAGCGAACACAAGTACATTTCTGTTTGACACAGGCCACAAGTAGACTTTTGTTTCCACGCATATTTCTTGCTCTTTAGTCTTTGCACTCTGCACACGCGCCTATAGGTTGCCTGTGATAATTCTTTCGGCTTTCATCCTGCTCTCTACATACACCCTACAATTCCATACACTTTACGCTTTACTCCCATTAGTTCTTTAGTTTTAGTGCACATGGTCTCTTCGTCTCATGGGTCGCGAGTGGCGTGCAATGCTCGTTCCCCGAATCTCTACGTGGTTACTGTTGGTACTACTACAGTATGGCGAACAGCGCACACCGGTCGCTTAATTTTTAAAGCCTCTCATTTACGTCTCACGTTCCGTGTACTGTTCTACTTCTAAGTAAGGTGCACGCCGGTTGTGCAGCGCGCCTTTTTTCAGCACTCCGCGAAAGTATTTCACGATCATTGAAACATTGAAACGTTTGTTGTTTGCTACACGTTGGCCGCACCGAGCACGAGTGCTGTGGAGTTTTTACTTCTTCGATGCCGGTTTGCTTCTTTGTAGCTGGCTAGCGACAAAGAGTTGTAAAATTCGCCCAGGCTGCATGCCGCAGCATGGCGGCGGCTTGTATACAATGCGCGCATAAGTAGTTTGTGGACGTGTACACGTGTTGTAAGGCCGACCGTAGCAGAAACGCTAGAACCATAAAATGTCACAATAAATAATTTTAAAATAATAGATTTTGAGACTGAAAACAATGCAAGCCGTTGTGAAGTTCGCCGGCTGCACGCAGTGCAAACGACGATATTTTTGACAATCTACCTGTCAACTCGTCAACTGTTTGTCGGCATGTTTCAAAAGATGTGCGCACTCTTCACGGCTTGCACTATTTTCTGCCTCAAACTCTCTTATTTTAAAATTATTTATTGTGACATTTTTATTGTTCTAGCGTTTCGGGTACGGTCGGCCTTATTGTAGAATGTAACGGCCAACGGGAGCGACATTGCACGCTGCATCGGCAGACATCTCTTGTGCAAACAGCCACATACCAAAATCGTCACCAGTCACCAAAGTGTCGGTGTTGCAACGCTGCAAGCTGTAAATGATCGAAACCATCCAACGTATGCAACACACAAAACACAACGATCGTTTTAATGGCGGCGGGCCGTGTATGTCACGATTCACAAAATTTCAGTTATGAACAACATCTGCACAAGTGCATCTGCATAACTTTGTTGCAATGTTGCAAATGTCTCATTAACTTCTTCACGAACATTTTTTGTGTATTTCTCTTGTTGAAAGTGATTTTTTAATGGCTACGTGCGTTTTTCATGTCCTGTGTGTCTCCGAGTGCCTGTTTCATGTTAACAGAAAATTAATTAACCTGCCTAATTATCATCCAACTTATTCCCCCGCTGTATTTATAGTTCTTCTAGGCATAAATTCTCCACGTCGTTACTTTTTTCGTTGCCGTTTTTTTCTTCTCTCATCTTCTTTTCACTGTTCGTGTGAGTTGTTCCTTTTTTCTGTTCGCTTTGAGGTCGTCGTATGCAATTTATGTATTTTAGGACAACTTTCGTTCGGTTTCTGTCGCGCTGCTTGGCGCATATTATAAATTATATAAGTTTGTTTAATCTTATTATTGCAGCGACGATGCAATCGACATGCAACTCCATGACGCGTAATTACACGTCAAACATTTTAATGCTGAACATAATGTACGATACATAATGGCGCCTAATGAAGATAATTAGGTTTCGCTATAAATGGATGAATCTAATTAATTTTAACTGGGCTATCTTTGCAATTGTTTCTTTTTATAATTATCATCAAGATGGTAAAAGATTGTGCGAGCAAATTCAGACTGAAATTGAATTCGCACTTTTTGCACACGTTTCGGGTGTCTCCAAATGTAAAACCACGGGAAATGCAAATGTGAAATGTGTAATTTGATGCTCGCGTGTTTTTGTTCGGCGCAGTGAGGGGACTTGGCACACACCAAAACGGCATTGTAAATTCTAAAACAAACGGCTGGTTGGTATCAAAACTGCCGATGCCGATTGTGGGAAAGCAAAAATCGTTCTATTAGCAATATTTAACGTCAATTAGTGCAAAAAAAAAATTAGCTGCTCTCGGCGATAAAAGGTCATGGCGCGCATACGAATCGACGATATTTTCGCGTCCCCTGTTGCTTTTTCTCTTTTGCTTGCGGTTTTATTGCTTTTATTGTTTTTTTAAATGCCTATTTTATTGCTTTACACCAGACACGTATAAACATTTAAATTTTACGAAAGCTTTGTAAATTGTATTTACTTTGTGAATTATTTGGCATGTGATATAATTCACATGCGCTTAATCGACCTTCTGCACATTATTATTAATATACGAGATAAAAAGCGAATGCACTTCGGTTCGCTTGGCTTTTCGGCGGCGCGTTATCTCGTTAATTGCCCATCCGGTCCTGATAAGCGCCGGCGCAACAGCTTAATTCCCGCCGATGCGTTATTAATTTGGTGCAATTAAAAATTTTCTGTTCGAGCAATTACGTTATCGATACGTGATTTTAATTAATATCACAATACATGCTCCGGCGGACCTCTGCCATATACCGAATGAGACAAATATAAACTTTTAGTCATAAATATGTATGCATCGCATTTTAGCAAATCGTGGTAATTTTCTTAAATTCAGTACTTTTGGTTTAAAGTCAATTTTAAAAGTGTAAGTTATAGAAAGTCACCAATTCTGGTTTGGACAACGTATAGAAAAGAAGAAATACGAAGAACATTCGAGGTTCGACTGCGGAGTCGAAATCGAGCGAGAAACTTAATTGGCTTCCACGGAACTGAATTTATGTGTAATTAATTACCAGCCGAGTGACCGACTCGGAGCCCCGCTCATTTCACATTTATCTCATGCGCAATTAACATGTTTGCTCTAATCTGTGCGGAGCGCATCAACATTCACCGAATTCTATACCGACGACAAACGTTTTAAACGTTTCTTATACGTGTAGACTTTAGTCATTTTAACCACACGTTTTAGACCCTTTAGTGGAAACTATATGACTCGAGTTTTGTCGAGTTTCTTAGAATAGAACAATTTCTTCACACTTCGTCGTATAAGAATATGTGCCATAGGTGGAACTTCGATTTGGTTGGATAGAACATATGTGTGTTTTTTTCGGGTTTTTGCGTGTGTGATACGTCGAGGCGTCGCGCAACCACGGGGGCGAGGGAGAGACGGGTGCGCGCGCGTCGCGACGCCAACGCCGCGCAATGGCCGACGCCGTGCACCGCGGCCAAGCGCGCAGATAGTCGCAATGGGGACGCCGACGCCGACGCGCGACGCCATGCGCATCCCCATTCCAGCGCAGGACGCCCCGATGAGAAACGCTCACTGTACAGATACGCCATCTGGTGACAAAGTTCTCAACTGGAATAAGAGTCCAAAGAAGAAGGAGGAGGTGAGAAGGCGAGAGAAACAAGAGAAACGAAAAACTTCATATGATTAATTTTAATTTGCATAGCATATTCACATTGATGACTATTCGTTAATCAAGACGTGAATCATAACATATCCGAATAGAATTATAATTTCATTGTGTGGCGATGGTTGCGGTTTTATTTAATTATACATTATATACATGGCAGTGACTAATCCTTTATTGTTCATATGTGTTCGTATTGCTCAAAACCTAGAACGCTGGAATCGTAGAATCCAGAATATCTTCTCTTCTGATGTAACTGGAACTAATCGGAATATGTATAGGCATTTAGGCATAACGCATAAGCAATAATATAAGGTGATTGCGTTGTGGTATTGTGGGCTGCGGTTGTTTGGAGTTGACTCGAGTTCAACATTTATTCAGCGATAAGATTTGGCACTTTAATTGTGCAAACAGGCGATTGAATGCGGTAGAGTGTTGTGCACACAAATCAGGAAGACCATACCAGCGGCAAACGGCTGGCAAACAATTGTTTAACTTCGGGCGGAGAGCCAGAAGGCGAGACGCCAAGAAAATCCGTTGTTTGTCGTGCCACTCCCATGACTATTCAATCCTGCGACATGACACTGGTCCTGCGAATGCAATAACAAAAACAATATTCAAGTGTTGTAACTTTCTAAAAAGTCACGCGAATTATTTGACTCGCTGGGATATATTTTCGATTTGCAGATGGTGGTTCTGATGCATATCGTCATGGGCGCTGTTGAGGTTGAACATATGACTAAGGGACAGATATTACATATGCACTTCGAATGTGTATTGGTGCATTGGTGTATTATGCATTATGTATTTTATTGTTTGCAGCTTAGATGTTGGGATTAGGCTGAATTATTACGCAATTGTTGTGTTGTCAATGGGATTGCCACTGTCACATTGGGAAGACGGTGGTGCAGAATAAAATTTGTGTACGATGCGATTATATTCAAATTTATCGCCATATTTGGTTTGCACACTTGTCACAACCAAACACAAACGCACTTTTTATGCTTAAAATTGAAAAATCTTACAGCGGGTGATTTTGACTTTGGTCACTATAGGCAACCAAATGTACATGTTACCTGTCAAATAATTACCAACAACATGAGTGAATGTTCAAATCATAGCATCAACCGTTTTTTGTTGTTGACAATGGGGTAATTGTAAAAATATTAGACATGTATTTTTTATTTTTCAAATTGAACCAGTAGAACGTTAGATATTTCCTTTTTTTTAAACTGACTCGGTGAAGTGACGTTACCTCTGAGGTTGTGACATTTCAGTGAGCGTGCGCAGTGAGCGGCGGGACTCACTCATAAAAGTGACGTCACGCAGTCGACACTTTAAAATCGAAATATCTAGCGTTCTAGTTGACCGAATGA
>JARJDQ010029731.1:0-13485 GCA_030264215.1 Geostiba sp. GC000077
AAAAAAAAAACATATTTTTGGCCGTATCTTTTTAGTGCAACACTCTGTATAGGTGAAAATATTTTAAGGTTGTTCACAATTTAAATCTCCACAACCCTAAAATATTTTAAACTATACAGAGTATTGCACTAAAAAGATACAGCCAAAAATATATAATTTTATTTAAAATTTTGAACAACTTTTGTCTAAATGGCTTTTAGAAATTATTAGTTTTTCAACCCAAAATCGAAGAATCCCGTTTGTCAGGGATACCCTGTATATGAAGAACACGGAATTATTCATTTATATATAGCATCACGGCCAAAAATCTGTTAATAACGCCCGCAATTCGCATTAACGTGAATTTTAACTTGAATTTTGAGCATGAAGCATGCAAAATCACTTACAGCGCCCAGTGATAATCCAGGTTGTCTTGTAATCGTTTTAAAAATATAGCTTGTAAAGCTAGATATCACACCGGCGCTGAGATACAACCCGAGGAATTGTTCTTTGCCCAAGGAAGCGACGGCACCTGAAAATCCAAATTGGAATTAAATTTCCGTTGTAAAGTTAAAGCCGAAACACGAAATTTACCTGTGCTAAAACTATGCAGCACGTACATGTTCGCCATCAAATGAAACAGCGAGTAGTGACTGAACGTGGAGAGTAACATCGGTAGACACACGTTGGTACTGCCTGGATTTGAGCAGAAATACTTCAACATCGAGGGTTGGAGTCGAGGGACGCGCCATGCGGCGAAGACAAGCACGTTCAACGCGCAAATCGGGACGAAGACCTTCTCACCAGCTGACAAGGAGTTCCACCATTTATTAAATTCTTTTCTCAATTGACCCTTCAAGCATACAAATAGAAATTGTAAAATGTTCCCAAATGCTTCCATAATAACTCATCTTTTGAGCTTCAGAGCTTCACATTGACAAGGTTGTCATTTGCAGCAATTTATTAATTTTTACCTGTTTTTGCATAAAACTAGGCCTTCTGAATATCCTCATCGCATTATGTCGCATATTTTCATACTGCCATATCACAGCACCACCATAACATGCAGCTGAGAACTGCAAGTCAACATTTAGGAACAAATTTCCAACTTTCGGTTATGTGTAACTCTGTAACTTACAGCTACTGTGAATCCTAATGGCCTAGATAATGATCCTAAAGATAGCCTAGCTATATCAACTGGAGTTTGTCCAAAGGGCGTGCTTGGGTCGAAGTCCGTCTTCGCCTCTTGCCATTTCATGCGCTTGAATCCTCTTTGTTTTGGAAACATGTTTGTCTGAGGGCCTTTCCACAAAACATAACCTCTGGCACTTTGACTGAAAGCATGAGTATAATGAAACTTTGGATAATTTATGTTGTGTGGGGACTTACCCTGCAAAACGCAAATTTAATGAGCGACATAATGCCATTTTATTTTCCTTTTAAACGCTGGCATGTATTTATTTTGGAAATTTTACGTTCTGATGGTTCTGATGAGTTGTGACATTTTTCTAAAATCCACTGAAATCTGAAGTTTTGTGCAGTTTCGTGCTTAACTGGTTGCGGGCGCAAGCGAGTTGCAGAAAAATCTGTCAAAATTCTGTGCGTACCAACTGCACCAACATGCAGTGCAAAAATCCCCAAAGTTTAGCAAACGGAATTTTAAGCGTCCTGTGGGCCTTGTGAAATCTTGCGTAAATTATGCGGTTTGGTAGCTATTTGGTAATTATGTTAGTTTTAATCGACTGAGTTGATTGTAAAATTATGTAAACTATGTGTAAACTTTAGCTTGATTTGAAAACGAACTGCGCATTGGTGCATTGTTTTGTTTTGATTGTGAAGGTCGTGTAATTCAAATATATGACGGTTTGACATTTTTGACAGCGGTGCTGTTCGTTTGCGCGGCGAGGCGAGTTGTTGCGCAAAAGGAGGCAAAAATCCCGCGCACCGGCACCGCATTCCCGCTTGGCGCTTCGTGTCGGGCACTTGGTAGGCGGCGTCTTTGCAACCGCGCGCGCGTTTTGTGCTTTGTGTATTTCCAGTGCGTTGCTGCATTGCTGGTCGAAGTGGTCGGACATATTTGCGAAGAGCGCCAGTGTGACACCGCCGCCGCCAGCAGTCCCCCGTGCAGGCACCGCCGCCATGGCGCACATCAACGTCGACAAGGAGACCTTCCAGCGGCGTCTGAGGAGGTTATATCTGGCATGGCTGAAGCCAGACGCCGAGAACGGCTTCGCCAAGATGGATTGCCTCGTGACGGCCGTTGGCGTCGACGAGGACACCGTCTACAGCAAATCCGGCGCGCTTCAAACATGGCTCTTCGGCTACGAGCTCACCGACACCATCATGGTCTTCGCCGAGCATACAATCTGCCTGCTGGCCAGCAAGAAAAAGATCGACTTTTTGAAGCCAGCGGAGTGCGTCAAGGATGAGAACGGCGGCGTTGCCGTGAAGCTGCTCGTGCGCGACAAGAGCGACAAAGACGAGGCGAATTTCAAAACGCTGATGTCGAGCATCAAGGGGTCCAAGGGCGGTAAAACTTTAGGGGTGTTCGCCAAGGAGAACTATGTGGGCGAGTTCATGGATGCGTGGCGAAGCGCGCTCAAGAAGGAGACTTTTGAAACTGTGGATGTGAGCTCAGCACTTGGGTATGTAATTGCACCCAAGGAAGAATCTGAATTGATCACCATCAAGAAAGCCAGCATGGTAACTGTAGATGTGTTCAATAAATACCTCAAGGATCAAATCATGGAGATTGTTGACTCAGAAAAGAAAGTAAAGCACAGTAAGCTGTGTGAAGGTGTTGAGTCAGCAATCACTGATAAAAAGTATGTGTCTGGTGTGGACACCACACAGGTAGACATGTGCTATCCAGCAATCATCCAATCTGGTGGTAATTACAGTCTTAAGTTCAGTGCAGTCACTGATAAGAACACACTGCACTTTGGTGCAATTATCTGCATCCTAGGAGTAAGATACAAGAGCTACTGCTCCAACATTGCTAGAACTTTACTGGTAAATCCAACAGAAGCAGTGCAAGCTAACTATACCTTCCTGCTGAACCTGGAGGAGGAAGTACTTAAAAAACTGCAGCATGGAGTGAAGCTCTGTGAGGTTTATGAAGCTGGATTGGGCTATATAAAGAAAGAAAAGCCGTCTTTAGTGGAACATATGACCAAGACTTTCGGTTTCGCGATGGGCATCGAGTTTCGAGAAGGTTCTCTAACAATCCAAGCCAAGACAATGGCGAAAGCGAAAAAGGGGATGGTTTTCAGCGTGAGTTTAGGCTTTCAGTCCATGGCCAATAAAGAGGCGACCGATAAAGAAGGCAAAACATACGCGTTGTTTATCGCGGACACCGTGATGGTCAACGATGGAGCCCCAGCAACAGTAATCACAGTTTCCAAGAAGAAAATCAAGAATATTGGTATTTTTCTGAAAGATGATGAAGATGAAGAGGATAACGATGAGGAGAAGGAAAACACGCCGAAACCGGAATTGGTAGGGCGCGGAAAACGCACCGCCGTCATTGAATCAAAGCTACGATCAGAACATACCAGCGAGGAGAAGCGCAAGGAACATCAAAAGGAACTTGCAATCGCACTCAATGAAAAGGCGAAAGAGCGACTTGCAAAGCAAGGCGGCGCGAAGGACGTTGAAAAAATACGCAAGAACACCGTGTCGTACAAGAACTTCAATCAAATGCCGCGCGTCACTGAAGTGAAGGAACTGAAACTTTACGTTGATCAAAAGTTTGAAACGGTTATCTTACCGGTGTATGGCATTCCAGTTCCATTTCACATCAGCACAATCAAAAATATCTCGCAGAGCGTCGAAGGCGACTATACTTATCTCAGAATTAACTTTTTCCATCCGGGAAGCACAATGGGCAAGAACGAAGGCGGCACTTACCAGCAGCCGGACGCTACGTTCGTCAAAGAGGTCACTTACAGAAGCACCAACACAAAGGAACCAGGCGAGATCTCGCCGCCATCTTCGAATTTGAACACGGCGTTTAGGTTAATCAAGGAAGTGCAGCGCAAGTTTAAGACACGCGAGGCCGAGGAGCGCGAGAAGGAGGACTTGGTCAAGCAGGACACGCTGGTGCTTTCGCAGAATAAAGGCAATCCGAAGCTTAAAGATTTGTACATTCGGCCGAATATCGTTTCGAAGAGGATGACGGGAAGCCTTGAAGCGCACTCTAACGGCTTTCGGTATACATCAGTACGAGGCGATAAGGTATGCAACCAAATATACATCAAAACAGTTATGTACAGTATGTTCATGGAAAATAAAAATTAATATTTGTTTTTTTTATGAAGGTGGATATTTTATACAATAATATAAAGAATGCGTTCTTCCAACCGTGCGATGGTGAGATGATCATCTTGCTGCACTTTCATCTAAAGCACGCGATTATGTTCGGCAAGAAGAAGCATGTTGATGTGCAGTTTTACACGGAAGTTGGTGAAATTACCACGGATTTAGGGAAGCATCAGCATATGCACGACAGGGATGACTTGGCAGCGGAGCAGAGCGAACGAGAGTTGCGACACAAGTTGAAAACGGCGTTCAAGAGTTTTTGTGAGAAGGTAATAGTTTGTTTGCGTTTTACTGCTTGATGTTAACCTAATTTTTGTGACTAGGTGGAAAGTATGACAAAGCAAGAAATAGAGTTTGACACACCGTTTAGAGAACTGGGATTCCCCGGCGCGCCCTACCGCTCGACAGTGTTGCTCCAGCCGACGTCCGGCTGTCTGGTGAACTTGACCGAATGGCCGCCATTTGTTATCACTCTGGAGGACGTTGAGCTCGTGCACTTCGAGCGCGTGCAGTTCCACTTGAAGAACTTTGATATGGTGTTTGTATTCAAGGATTATGCACGGCGCACGTCGATGGTGAATGCAATTCCGATGAACATGCTGGACCATGTGAAGGAGTGGCTGAATTCCTGCGATATTAGGTATGCAACCAAAGATACGATACAAACAAAAAACAAAAGTTGTTAATTGACTAAGGACTAAGGTTTTAACGATGTATTGCAATGATTTGTTTAGATATGCTGAAGGTGTTCAATCGTTGAACTGGGCGAAGATTATGAAGACCATCACCGACGACCCGGAGGGCTTCTTCGACAGCGGCGGCTGGACGTTCTTGGATCCGGAATCTGAGGAGGAAAACAACGCGCCTGATGAGGATAGTGAGGATGAAGATGAAGTTTATGAGCCTTCCGATGTCGAGTCCTTTTCGGAGGAGAGTGAAGAGGATTCCGAGTATTCCGAGGGCGATACCGACGAGGATGATGATGAGGAGAGTAACAGCGACGAGAGCTTAGGTAAATTTGACAACAAACTCATTTACAAACAGGGTGTAAATCTAAAAAGTATCGACTTGGCCAGCGTAGCCTAGCAGCATTGTTTGACGCGTGCGCAGTATGGCGACACACCGTTTACCCGCCAGAGGGTGTAAACGCTTAAATTTCAAACTATTGCAACCGCCGCGGGCGGCGGAGGTTGTCGGACAGCACATGCTCGGAAAGCGCAATTCATCGCGCTTTCAACGCCCCTACCCTCAGTTTCACCACATAAGGGGTGTGAAAGTTATGAATTTTTGAAGAATTTTTGAAAAATTAACGCCCCAAGTGGAGACATGATTTTGACCCAATTTTCAACATTGTAAACTTTACTTTTTCGTCCAGTGTACGAAAACGCGAAAAGCTATAGGGATGAAAATTTCCACAATGATAGACCATACTTGTTGACGGGTTTTGCCGTCATCTGCATTTTCCTCGGGAACTTCGTTCGGGAGAAAACGGGAATAAACTGGCGGGGGTGAACGGCGCCCTCTGGCGGCCGCGCAAAAGCACTTTAGGGCGGATTATTTTTAGCAACAAGAATCCGAAGAGAAAATTCAAATCGCCCCAGTGGTTTCAGAGCAATCACCGAATCTGTTTTTTGAGCTTTTCTTTTTCTGTTCCGCGTACGGAAGATGTGTATCATTTACTTGGAAACATACACCTGCAGTTTCTTATTGGCCTATGTTCGGGGATAAATAAAAAGCACTGTATATTCTGTGTAATAACCTTTTATGAATTCGATTATTTTGTTGTTTTGCAGCCAGTGATGAGGAATCAGGCAAAGATTGGTCCGATCTGGAGCGCGAGGCAGCTGAGGAGGATCGCGAGCGAGAAGACTTCGGCATCGGCAAGCCTCGCAAGGGCGGAGCGGTGGCGCCGCCGACGGCGCGATCTAAACCCAAGTCCAAGCACGGCAGCAAGCACGGAGGTTCGCGCGATAGACATAATTCGTCGCGTGAGAGTCACGGCAGCCGCGATCGCGATAAGCGCGGCTCGTCGCACTCGAAACATTCCTCGTCGAAGGGCCACTCGAAGAAGGAATCGCCCAAGAAGGACAGACACGGCGATAGGAAGCGCTCGCGGGATAGCAGCGGCGGCGATAAGCACCGATCGAAACGATCGAGGAAGTAAACAATGGAGAAATCAAACAATTTACCCCCCAACATTCACCACAAACACAAACTCGATTATTATTGGTAATTGCAGTATTGGAGAATACCTTGCCGTGCCGCGCATTGCTATTTAATACGATTACATGCCTGATTTTATTGCAGTAGGAACACATGAACCGATGAGACACTTGTACAAAGACCACGTTTTAACATTTTCAAAGTTTGAGGCACGCATCTCGTGTAGATGCACTGCTTACCAAAGCAGTGCATTCATAATATTAGGTCTTCGTTAAGTTTATGTTTATTGTATCGTTAAATCATTAATTTAAGCTAATAGTATTCCATGGATTCATTAAAGGTAAGTTATTTTTGTCTAATGGAAAGGATTGATTGTGAAACCACATAGCGTAATGATAGATTTACGTCATAAAACACAAACTCATTTATAATTGTCGATGTAATTAGTTTGTAAGATTTAAGTAAAACTATTTTTCAACTAAAATATCCTTGAATATATAACTACTATTAATATGGAGTGGAGTTGTGTGGAGTCTGATTACAAAAGGTAACATCTAATTCATTGTAAGTTTGGTTGCTTACCGTTGGCTTACCATCGTCGGGCGATGAATGTTCGTTCGTCTTCTGCACGATATCCTCCAGTCCTGGACAGTGAGCATGAAGTCTGCAGTTGGCTGTTTTTGATATATTTATAAAATCTGGATAGCATGCATATACCCTGCAACTAATTACACCTGTTTTCCAGTTTGAGCAGCCAGCCTCGATCCCTATGCATCCCTTATTATTATCCATTCAGCCTGTAAAAACGAAGTGGTTGGCAATGGAAATGTGGAGAACAGTTGGAAGCATTTGTTTTAAACGGAAGTCAATTTGGCGTGAAAATGCGCTGTTGCCGGTCGATTCAATAAGCTTGCATATTTACTATCGCCACCTGGTCTTATCCGCCAAACTATATAAAATCCAACAGGTGGCGATAGTTACTACGTTGTTTCCTTGCCACCCCCTTAGGGGGCGGAAAGTGCCCCAAATATGCTTTCAAAGATAAGCAATTTTTAAAAATGCCTGAAAATGCGTTGGAAAATCGTTCATATCTCCTAAACGCCTGCTTCTATTTTAAGTTTCTTTAGCTGTGTGCATAATAGCCAAAGAGGCGCTTTTGCTCCGCATTGCCACCCCCTGGTGGGGCTAGTGCCTCAAATATGCTTTCAAAGTTAAGCAATTTTTCAAAATGTGCGTTGAAAACATGCGTTGGAAAATCGTTCATATTTCCTAGACGCGTGCTTCAATTTCAAGATTAGTGTAAACTATCTGCGCTTACCACTGGGCACAAGTTTAGTTTGAGCGCACTTGCGAACACATGCAAAGGATAAGGATAAACCTATGGTTTTAACATTCACTCGGTTTTCTTCTACTTCTCAACCGATCCAAACCGAAACGACCACAAAAACAGCAGTGTTGAAATGCAAACTTTGTGCTTATATTTATGTACCAGTTTGTACATGTTTTATTTAAAAGCGTACTTGCTATCACATTTTAAGGACAAATGTTGCACCATTGTCGAAAATGCAATGGCAAGATGAGTAAATTTGCACAATATGGTCGTAGGACGGGAAGTGGATCAAGAACGGTGATATCGTTCACTCTACACGACCTGAAAGACCGCTGAGAATGAAGAAGTACTACCTACACTGTGACGGAAATTGATGATAATACTAAAGACTCAGGATCAAGATCTAAATACAAAAGAGTGAAGAGTTAAAATCATCCTCATGCATTACATCATACACCTGTGGAGGGGTCGGGGGTGGAATCATCCCCGAATGATAATCACTTGTTCAAAGTTCAAAAAATAGATATGGAAGATTTTGAAGATGAAGATCTTATGGGAGCAGAAGGGGATTACAAAGAGGATGATGAAGATGTTACCAGTGCAGATTCATCAGAAGCTGAACCTAATGCAGATGATGTAGAAATGGAAGGGATTCGTCCAAAATCGCGATCAAAACGACGAAAAGTCTTCAAAGCCTATTTTGTGTTGCAAAATTTGGGTCATGGAGCATAAAGGAAGCCTTTAATCTTTAAAATTACAGAAACTAAAAATGTCATAATTCATAATTATATTGTTTGACTACATATACAATAAACATTCAAGTGATATGACTGCTAACTTAATTCATATCTATGATTCATGCACACAGCTAAAGAAACTTAAAATTGAAGCACGCGCTTAGGAAATATGAACGATTTTCCATCGCGTGTTTTAATAAATTTATAAAAATTGCCTATCTTTGAAAGCATATTTTGGGCACTTGTCGGTCCCTGAGGGGGTGGCAATGGAATGCAAATTAAAGAGCGCCTCTTTGGCTATGCAATCAGTTAAAGAAACTTAAAATTGAAATACGCGTTTAGGAAATATGAACGATTTTCCATCGCGTTTTCACAAATTATGAAAAATTGCTCATCTTTGAAAGCATATTTTGGGCACTTGTCACCCCCTGAGGGGGTGGCAATGGAGTGCAAATTAAAGAGCGCCTCATTGGCTATTCACGCAGAGAGAGAAACTAAAATTTGAAGCCCGCGTTTAGGAAATATAAACGATTTTACCACGCGTGTTTTCAGAAAATTTGAAAATTGCTCAACTTCGATAGAATATTTGCATTCTATGAAACCATTCGAGTTTCCCGCGCGAAATTCAAATGTTTTTAATAGTTTTTGATGGCTCGATAAAAGACAATTACGAAGCATAGAAAAATAAACTGCATTTACAGGTTGATAATCTTGTATTATATTATAATAATACTAAATACAATTAATAACATATTCATCGAAAAATAATATTCTTCATATTCTTATACATGTATATATAGACACTAACAAATAATTTGTATTACTAATCAGCAAATAAATGTGCTTCATCAAAATATGCCCAATAGTTTACATATAAGTACATATTATGTACAAATATAATGAAAATAATGTAAATAAATGTCATATATTTGCGCGAACGCCTCACATCCAATTATACTAAAGTTGTACTTTATCACATAGAGTTAAAGTTTGTTAATTACTTCATAGTTTTGATTTGTTACATTTGAGACAGTGAGATATCATTTTTACCCAAAAATGTCGGCTTCAATTTATATTTAAGGCTGGTAACAGAACATTAACGCAACGCCCTGTATGTTAATCCTTTGGCTGATATTGAATAATGTGGTGGTAACTAAAAACACAGAAAATGTGCATATAAATATAACTAAAAATAGGTGTGTATATAGCTAAGAAAGATTAAAATTGGCAAAATAATCAAAGGCAAATAAAATTCAACATAAATAATAGCAACAAAAAGACCACCACTTAACTTTAAAAACGCAAACAAACATTAAAAAATCATTCAGTGAAAATATTGCATGCACAGTTAACATGCTTCATAGGTTGCAATTTCAATAAATTAAGAGTGAGTAGAAGTACAAGCAAATGATATAAGATGCTGTTAATTTGTTAATAAAAATAAATAAAGTGTTGAATTAGTGATAGTAACGGTTCAACATTTGACAATTGTTAGAATTACCCCAACAATCGACGAATTAATTTAGACGTGCGGAAACCTGATGCTGTGCAGGAACCCGCATATTCATTCTGCATCAATGATGAGTCTAAACGGCACAATACAAAAACAAACGTACACAACATGTTTCAAATGCCACGATGTTGACTACTTGCTTGTACACTTACCACAGCACCAATTCGTGATAAATATCTATTACGAATGTGAAAGTCGGAGCTCGGCATCGACGAATCATTCGCATCGTATTCGTTCTGATTGCTTGTGCCATCAGGCTTGTCCCTATCTTCCCTAATCCTAAAATAGACAATTTGATGTACATTCACATTATACAGCGGAAATATCCATTGTGCGACGTACAATAATTCGTCCCGATTACGATCTCTTTGTGCGGGCGACATATTCAATACGCCACCACGGTAATTGTCCAAAATCCAGACCAAAAGCGTGGTGATGAGCGCAACAGTCAAAGTTGCCGTAAAGAACATTTCCACCCAGAAATATCCACCTTTGTCGACGATGATTCCAGCAAGAATCGAAATAACGGCAAGCCCTAAATTCTGAACCGCTTGACATCTACCGTGGGATAACAATGTTTATTGCTGAATCTAATTAGGACAGTCAAAAATAGACTTACATGCCATATGCCGTTCCCAGTTGATACTCTGGAATGATTAATGCAACAAGTGGCCAGAGGCTACTGGCCAAAGTTGAGTAGGATAGTCCCATGAGCACCATACCATAGTATGGGTTAATATCCAGGAATGTAAGAATCAGATGTGATGCCATCGTAGCGATAATGGAAAAGACAACGTAGAGAACGTTTTTGCCGGTTTTGTCAATGAGAAGTCCCAAGACTGGTGAAGCAACCGCTGATATCAAGTATACAATACTGTTGACGTAATTAGCCTCGGGTGGAGTAAGATGGAATTTTTGAATAAAGAAGTTCCTATGACATGCACAGTGATCAGCACTAATGAGTATTCGTGTTCGTTGTAAGTGTACTTACTTGCCCAACGCGATAAAAGGAAAAATAGCAACATAATATGCAACGCAAATAACGGAAATAAGCCAAAATGTCGGCGGAAACGTTGTAATATCGCCGAGACGCACGACTTCGCTCCCGGCGTTTTCATTTCGTCGCAAAATTCGATCGGCGCGTTTATTTAAACAGCCCAAAATTAACGAACACAACATGGACGCACCACATGTCGACGTTGCAATAAATATTACAATACCAAGGCACTCTGCACCTTGATAGTAGTTGTTGATCCATTTGTATACTGATTCCATCACCCAGAAGTTAACGGCACTGCCCACACGGGCGAAACTCAATTGCAATCCAAACACCATGTTCAGTTCTTTGCCTTTGAACCATAACACAGCATAGTTGTTCTGTGCCACTGCTAGGGACTCACAGCCTATTCCAAATACAAATCTACCCATTACCATTACCCAAAATATGTCCATCCAAACACCAGTGGCAAAAATGATTTGGCCTATCAATGTGATGAGCATGTATAGATTGGTGCCCAATCCAATACCAAATACCCTGTCAATGAGGAATCCTCCAATAAAGCACAATATTACATTGGGCCATGAGTACAGCGAGTAGAGTAGTGTGAATTGAGTTGTCGAGAGATGCAAGTCTCTGGAGAAGTAATCCATCAATGCAGCTGGATTGTCATAGCAAAAGTAGGAACCTAAAAGCATTTATCAAGAATATGTATTCACTTCATTTCAATTCATTTACTTGTTGCATATTGGAGCAAAGGTCAAACAACAAAGTCTAATGTGGTCAAGAATTGTATACTCACCAAAACCCAGGAAACACATGAAGAACAATGCAATAAATCGATGGCACATGCCTGCTGGGTGGCAGCATGACCTTGCACATGCAGATTCATACTCTGGATCTTCATCTTGGTCCTCAAACCTTCTGTAGCTTTGGCCTGTGCTTGCACTTGCAGACGGTTCTTGAATATTGCCGCCGCTTGTTAACATATTTTGTGCCATTTTTACTTTGGTGCTTTTTGGGACACTGTGCAATTATCTTGATAACAGTTGCATGTATTTAAACTAGGTAATGTCATGGCAAACAAAGAAATAATATTACAATATTAGTCATTTTGATAAGAGCCTGGTGGGGCAACACATTGCTTACCTTTTTGCATGCTTATTCATGTGGTTAGGTCATTGTTACTAATTTGTTGTTCACGTATTAGCAAATGTAAATGTACAATACAAAAATGTTTATCTGTTGCGTGAGTTTTAACGCAGTGTATCGGTTACGGTTCTCCGAGTGTTCATCTGTTCATATAAAAACAGCTGACTGTTTCCTCCTACACGCTCCTACCGAAATGACCGAATGAGGAATGAGCGAAAATGAGGCCGAAACCGAATGAAGCGCGTAGTATCGCAGCCTGGATCGAAACTAGCCGGAGTCGTACAATACAAATGCAAACGCAACAAGCAGAATCAAGTACTCATGTTAGCACACAAGCATACCAAATAGCCCACATAGCGCACTGACGAAATGACGAGAAAACGTGCCTGCCACGATCCGCTTGCCGACGGAAGGCCAATTAAATTCATTTCGGCTTTAGCGCACACGCTCGAACATCAAAGGAAACCGACATGAATTTTTATTGGCCTTCCGTCGGCAAGCGGATCGTGGAAGGGGACCATAATATGGTGAGCAGCGGGGGGAAATTTGGGAATACTGTAGGCAACTTTAATGTCGTTCTCTCTCAACTTGCATTTCGATCGATACTTCGATAAAACCCTTGCACGTTGCACTTCGCTTATCGTTTATTCACATTTGCTTCACACGTTCACACAATGCAAGCACTAAAAAAGTTTGATTTGAAATCAAAGCCTGCTTTTGGCTGTGTTTCAATTTGGGTTTACTGTAGGCAACTTTAATGTCGTTCTTTCTCAACTTCCTTGCACTTCGTTCGAAAATTCAATCAAACCCAATCAAACCCTTGCAGTTCGCTTATCGTTTCTTCACATTTGCTTTACACGTTCACACAAACGTCTGATTTGAAATCAAAACCTGCTGTGTTTCAATTCAACAATTTGGGTTTACTCATGCTTGGTGCTTATGGACTTCTGCTCATGCTTCTGCTGTCTCCACTGTAGGCAACTTTAATGTCGCATTAAAGGACAACTTCGTCGTTCTGCTAGGGTTAACTCGGACATCCTTTATTATTTGTTATACTAACCATCTTACCAGTACACTGATTTTGAATGTTTGATTTCATGGATTTCATCTATCTTCAAAGTAATTCATTCGATTTACTGAACCATTCAGAACATTTGAACTAGATTGCAGCTTGTAAACACCAGGGGTCGTGCAAGTTTGTTTTAGTACCGTTAGCAAACAGGCAAACACTACAAGCGCTTGCGCATTTTAGCGCAAAGTTAAAATTTCCCTTTTGTGAAGTTGAACAGTTGAA
>JARJDQ010029740.1:0-14681 GCA_030264215.1 Geostiba sp. GC000077
CAACTCATTTACAAAACTTTAATCAGCATTTCAAACGTTTGAAACGGCTATACAATAGCACTATAGCACTATGGAGATAAGATAAGCACCCACTTATCCTTATCGTTTGGGTCGTATGTTGTTTTTTAGAACTTGTTTGCAATTGCAAAATTAGCGGATTTTGCCACCACCCTTTTTTTTGCAATTTGCATTCTCGTTCGGGTATCATCGACTGAATGAACTGAACATATCGCGACTTTTCTTGCTTGTGATTGGTCGATCGCGGCGATGCCAGCGCCACAAATGAGTGGTTTCGCCTTGCGACCGCTGCCGAAGTGCCGAGCTGTGCCGTGTCGTGATCCATATCACCATCACCATATCTGCGAGACTGCGAGTTGCTGGTTGTTGCGCGCGGTTGCAGGGGCACGACCGACTTCGATCTTTTGGGCAAACGGGTATTCGGGCACGACACACGAGCCATCCAGCGGTGCGCATTGAGCGCACGCCATAATATACACCCTGACGACGTGAGCGACGACAAAAGTGCAGCGATCGAGTGTTTTTTTCCTTTCCCACAAACGCGAGACGTGGTGCCGCAATGAAAATGGAGTGGACGCCGCAGCAAGACGGTCTGCGCGAGATCTTAACCTTGTTGAAAGAGTCGCAATCGCCGGACACGGCCACACAGCTCGCCGTGCAGCAAGTATCCTTTTTTTCTCGCTCGCAGCGCTGCGAATCTGAAGCTGAATCTGCTATTTGGGTTTTATCACATTTTGGTACTTTTTTTTCTTAACGCACAATGCCTTTTAGAAACTGGAGCTACTGAACAAGTACCCAGACTTTAACAGCTATCTGATGTTCGTGCTCACGAAGATGGTCGGCGAGGATGAGCCGACGCGCTCGCTCTCCGGGCTCATTCTGAAGAACAACATGAAATCGCACTACGGCACGCTGATGCCGAATGTGACGTCGTTCATCAAGCAGGAATGCCTGCAAGCAATCGGTGATCCATCGCCGTTGATCCGCGCTACAGTGGGGATTCTCATTACGACAATCACGAGCAAGGGTGAGCTTACCTCTTGGCCGGAGCTTCTGCCAGCCCTGTGCACGATGCTCAACTCGGAGGACTACAATGTTTGCGAGGGAGCTTTCGGAGCGCTGCACAAAATCTGCGAGGACTCCGCCGAAGCGCTAGATGCGGATACCACCGCCCGACCGCTAGATGTCCTCATCCCCAAGTTTCTGCACTTTTTCAAACACTCCAGCCCTAAGATACGCTCGTATGCCATCGGCTGCGTGAATCAGTTTATTATCCAACGCTCGCAGGCGTTGATGCAGAACATAGATCCATTTCTCACTGTAAGTTAGTAACAAACAAAAAAAAAACAAAAGCATTTAGTCCCTAGAGGGGTACTTGTTATTGTGGTATGGACAAAATGGTGACTTTTAAACATAAAACACTAAAATGTTGTGTTCTTTCGCAGAATTTATTCCATGTAGCAACGGATGATGACCCAGAGGTGCGGAAGAACGTCTGCAAGGCGTTGGTGATGCTCCTGGAGGTGCGCATGGATCGCCTAGTGCCAAATATGAACGAAATCATCGAGTATATGCTCGTACGGACGCAGGACCCCGATGAGGGAGTGGCGTTGGAGGCGTGCGAGTTTTGGCTTTCCTTGGCGGAGCAGCCGATCTGCAGGGACGTACTCAACGGGCATCTCAATCGCCTGGTGCCCATCCTAGTGCGGGGTATGAAGTACTCCGAAATTGATATTATTTTGCTCAAAGTAAGTTGTTGTTTGTTCCTCTCTACCGAATAAAAACGTCCAATCAATCTGTTTGCTGATATAGGGCGATGTGGAGGAGGACGAATCAGTGCCAGACAAGGAGGAGGACATTCGTCCGCGCTTTCACAAGTCCAAAACGCACACGATCAAAGCCGCCAACAATTCGAACATGGCCGACAACGGCACTGCCGAGCAACCAGAAGATGACGACGATGACTATGACGATGGCGATGATGACAGCTCGCTGACAGAGTGGAATCTCCGAAAGTGCAGCGCCGCGGCTCTAGATGTCCTTGCCAACGTCTTCAACGATGACCTCCTACCAATTCTCATTCCGATACTGAAGGAGACCTTGTTTCATCAGGATTGGGATATTAAAGAGTCGGGTATCCTCGCGTTGGGCGCCATCGCCGAAGGCTGCATGAACGGTATGCTCAGCCATCTGCCCGAGTTGATTCCCTTTCTGATCAACAGCCTCAACGACAACAAGGCTCTGGTACGTGCGATTACCTGCTGGACGCTCTCGAGGTACTCGCACTGGGTGGTGACACAACCGCACGATGCATACTTGAAGCCGCTGATGACCGAGTTGCTGCGACGCATACTCGATAGCAACAAACGCGTGCAGGAAGCAGCGTGTTCGGCGTTCGCCACGCTGGAAGAGGAGGCGTGCACTGAGCTTGTGCCATATTTAGGATTTATTCTGGAAACGTTAGTTTTCGCGTTTACCAAGTACCAGCACAAGAACCTGCTGATTCTCTACGATGCGATCGGCACGCTGGCGGACTCCGTGGGTCACCACCTCAACAAGCCCGACTACATCAACATGCTGATGCCGCCGCTGATTCAGAAGTGGAACATTCTCAAGGACGAGAACAAGGACCTCTTCCCGCTGTTGGAGTGTCTCTCCAGCGTTGCCACGGCGCTACAGAGCGGCTTTCTGCCGTACTGCGAACCCGTGTATCGTCGCTGCGTGTCGCTCATCCAGCAGACGCTTATGCAGCACATGGCCAACACGCAAAACCCCGAGGCGTACGATCCGCCGGACAAGGACTTTGTCATCGTCGCGTTGGATCTGCTCAGTGGGCTGGCTGAAGGCCTCAATGGCCACATTGAGAAGCTCGTGCAGCACAGCAATATCATGGAGCTGCTGCATCACTGCATGCAGGATCCGCAGGCTGAGGTGCGGCAATCTTCGTTTGCCTTGCTGGGCGACCTCACCAAGGCGTGCTTCCAACACGTGCGGCCGTGCATTCCTGATTTCTTTCCGATTCTCGGCCAGAACCTCAATCCGGAGCATATATCAGTGTGTAATAATGCAACGTGGGCCATTGGGGAGATCAGCATAAAGCTAGGTACAGCTTAACCTCATTTTAACCTCAAAAACACGAATCTTCGCGAATCTTCGTAACGGTCGAAGATTTGATGTCTAAAACCCGATGAAAATGTTGTCTGCAGGTGAAGATACTCGACCGTACATCCCGCTGGTGTTGGATCAACTCATCCACATCATCAATCGACCCAATACGACGAAGACACTCCTCGAAAACACTGGTAAGCTGGATGTGCGAGCAGCCAAGCAAACAATTGCACGTAATTCTCACTCCTCCTCATTCCTCACTCTTTTCACCTTCGACACGTGTGTTTACACTCCCTCCAGGCCTCCACACAGATCAAACTTACAACTAACTAACACCACAGCTGAATATGAATAATTTTATGATTTTCTTAATGTGTACTAACGAACAGTTTGATTATTTGCGTTTCAGGTTTACAAAAAAAAAACTGCTATCATTTTGCGTGTTGTGTTACTGTTAGAAAAGCAGCTTACTCGTAGAGCACTAACCAAATATGCTTACAATCTTACCATCTTACCCGAGATTCTTACCATCTTGGCGACAAGTTTTAGCGATCGCCACCAAATGCTGTGTGTCGTGTGGTGTGATAAGTGATGAAAACTTGATTTGTTGTGTTTTGTGTTTCTTAGTGCGTTTACACACACATTTTCGACTCTTTGTTGTATTTGTTTTACTTGCAGCTGATTTTCTCTCTAAGTCTAGTGTTCTAGTGCACGAATGATTGATAAAAAAGTGGTAGATGCATTTGTATAACTAACCTAAAACGTATAACACTTTGTTTTTGCCGTTTTTGGGGCGTTGTATGAGAAAAGTTTTCGTGGCGCGGACGCGATGCCCTTTTTTATCAAGATGTTCATCGATCAATATTGGAATTGTCGCCCCCCTCCCCCACTCCTTCCTCGAGAAGAAGGTGTTTTACTGCACTTAACGACCTGACTTTACGTACTTACCAATTACTTTCTCTTTGATCTACATATTGCTGCGACCCTACCACATTCTCATCGTTTGTTGCGTTTCTTGCAGTATAATTGAGTTGGAGTTTTTTGTTTGTTTTTTTGTTCTCGGTGGTTCACACTCTCTATAGCCATAACAATCGGTCGCCTTGGTTTTGTCTGCCCACACGAAGTCGCGCCTGTGTTACAACAGTTTGTCCGCCAGTGGTGTGTAAAACCCTCTTTTTTATTCTTATTTTTTATTGATATAATTAACTCACCGATTATGTCTGTGTTTTTTATACATCTTCCAGCCAAAACATGCGGGGGGTGTCATTTTCCCATTACCCCATTGGAAAATGACGCTCTTGCTCTGTAACACGCGATATTCATTAACCAATAACAAATTTTACTAATTATTTAGTACTCGTAGTAACCAACCCCCTTTTTTTGGAGGGTACTTGCCACGTACTGCTTTGTTCTCGTTTCGTATCGAATGACAAAACAATCACGTCAAATTACATACTTTGCGTTGCGTTGCGTTGCGTTGCGTTTCATGTGTCGTTAGTTTTGATGTGATACGTTTTGCCCCCTAAATTCTTGTGGAAAAACACGCGATGGACGGTAATTTCGGCTCTAATGTTACTTACTTCCAATATGGCTGCCACAAATGGGCCGTGTATGCTAAAATGGCGTGTGTTGCGTTGCAGGTGCATATCGTTGCGCAATATTCGCGACAACGAGGAGAAGGACAGCGCCTTCCGCGGTATGTGCCACATGATCACGGTGAATCCCGCCGGCGTCGTCGCCGATTTCATCTTCTTCTGCGACGCGGTCGCCTCGTGGAGCACGCCGAAGGATGATCTAAAGGAGATCTTCGTTAAGGTTCGTTTCACGTCGCTCAAAAGTCGGCCATTTTGTTTGTGCTGCTCTATCTCTGATTGGCGAATGCGTTTTGTTACAGATATTGCACACGTTCAAGAGTCAGGTGGGCGATGAAAACTGGCGACGATTCACCGATCAGTTCCCGCCGCAGCTCACAGAGCGTCTGACGCAATTGTATGGCCTGTGAAGCGCCAGACAGTGAGTAGCTCACACCACGAAACCTCGTAACCACTCAAAAAAAAAATCCAACCTAAAACTTGTGTGCATTTTTTCTGTTCTAGATTCTCGGGGTAAACACAGCGTTTCTCCATTGGGGGGAGTAATGGGGGTATAATTTGACGTGTGTTCGCTCTCGCAGGTGCAGACTCCCGGCCGCCGTGGGGGTCACGGGCACCGAGAGCGAACCAAAACAAGCACATCCGCGCCGCGCCGATATAAAAGTCATCCCAAACCGTCCCGTTTGGTTTGGGGTGCGTAAGTCACTTACCAATTTACCACGCATATACCACATCGGGCACCCGGGTGCCGACCTCGCGACCTTTTCATTTGAGCGCCGCGCCGCTCACACTCAGCGTAATGATCAAAAAAGCCGATTTGATGATTATCCTTCGCGACGTTCGTTTTTCGGGTATACTAAACAAGACTGAGTAACGGTTAAAGTAAATAAATGGGGAGGGGGGGGATGGGAGTTGTTGATACTTTCGACCGCTTTCGACTGAGATTGTTGTTTTTTTCTGGGGAGGGGGATATCGCGTTCCGCGTTCGTTTTTATAGAGTCATCACCGCGTTTTAAATTTTTGCATATCCACGTTTCCACGTACACAGAGTACAAAACCGAAAAAAAAGTGGAAAACCGTGGAGAAAGAGGAGAAGAGTTGTAGGGAAGTAGCGAAAAGCATGAGGCAAATGTTTTATTTGATTCAACATTATTTTTATCAACCATGCGTAAATGGTGGGGTTTTAGTTGCGCTTTATTTGCGCCCAACTTTTGAGTATGAAGAGTATTTGAGTTTCAACTGAAATTATAACCAAAATGGTGTAGTTAGCGATATTAGACGCTTGACTAAACTTAAAAAAATGCAATACCATCCTGACCTGATAAGATTGCGAGGACTTCTGGCTCCCCCTAGGCCCTAGTCCTAGTCCTAACCTAGTCCTAACCTCCAAAACCATGCCAAGCCAATCCATGTTTTTTAAAACGTGCCCTTTTTTAAAAATCTTGTAATTCTTGTGAGGGCCTAACGAAACACTGTGTGAATGCGTCGGATAAGTAGCCAATTAATTGATATTTCATTATTGTGATAAATTTGACAAAGTAAACGTTTTTGTGATAACGTCGTGTGTAACTGAAGGTAACTGCAACAAAAGAACGCAGACCGCAGAATGAAAAAGACTTTGAGACATAACAGGAAGAAAAACAAGCAAATGCAAACTTAATTCTAAGTAAAAGTAAATATCACTTATCACTAGATCACTAGATCACTACTACTATCAATATAGGTTTTCGCACTCGACTCAAGTCCCCCAAAGTGATGTAGTGATAGCAAACGCTGATTTATTTCGTTTGTTTCGTTTTTGTTGAGGAATCTTATCATGTGCTAATTTATTTTATTCATATTGTTGTCATTTGTCGGTGTGAATGTGTAAAGCTGTAAATTATTGGGAAATGCTGAGCGTAGAACTATTGCAAAGGGTGAAAAGGTGACTAATGCCTGTCATTATGGAACTGATATAACCTAAAAAACCTAAAGCTGCACCAGAACCTGTGAAGAAGCAAAAAAAAAGTAGGTTTAAGGAAGGTTGCATTGTTTTTCTATGACTAATGTTGTTACTAGTTGTTTATACTGAGTGTTTCCTACGATTGCAATGCGTACTAGCTGCATGTTAAAAGTTCCAAAGTATGCGTGCGATGAGCGAATGCTTCGGTTTTAAGATACATACAGTGTGTATGTAGATGTAATGTTGAGCGATCAGCGCAGAAGTCTTCACAAATTCCTTTGAACCACACTCTATTCCATGCTCCATTCCTCAAATTGTCCTTTCTACAAAAGATAAAACGTATGTATAACATAAAAGATAAACTGATAGCGTATTTAACAGATTCAGATAGGGATTCTAACATAGTATTAAAACTTAACATAACGTAGGGGAGTACAACCAACAAACTTTCTTTGTCGGGCAAAAACACTGAAATGACACATGATCGGTGTACATTTTTGAACATTTTTGAGTTGAGACAAAAATGTAAAACTTAAACAAAAAACAGTAAATGATTTTATGTAAGTACATCAATGTTAGCGTGATGAATATGCTCTATGGTTTCCTGATTTCGATAATTTTCGTCTTAAAGTCCAACTCTGTTCTTAAGTTTTATTTTGCTCAAATGAATTTTAATTTACTTTTAGTTGCATTTTTCGGATACATTTTGTATCATCTACCATGACACGAAACTCTATAGGTTTTAAATATCTCTGAAAGTGATTTGATTAGATTTTACTTTGTGATTTTACTTTAGTGTCATAGTGTCACTTATTAAGAAGAGAAGTAATGGGAAGTAAACGAACATGTTGTATGCCAAAATTTTGCGTTTGACACTGTACTTAATACTTTTTAACTTTACTTTGATTATGTTGATTATTATGATGTGACCTTTACAAAGATTCAGGTATTGAGTACAATTTGTATTTTATTGCTGGTTATTGTTTTGTGCAAATTGCAAAATTCTTCTTTTTCGTTGAAATATCTGTCAAATATAGATTTGTAAACGTGTAATTTCCTTAATACCTAATTATTTAAGATCCACACGTAAAAATATTGATTTTTTTTCCAAATGTCACCAGGAGAAAAGGCTGAATTTGAGGTTATGCATCGTGTCGCCATCAAAATCGAAACTTTTCATCATTTCATCATTAAATTGCGTTACCTTGCTTGGTATTTACATGTTTTTCGCGTGGAGAAACACTTGTTGTAATGTTTTTGTACATTTGGTTGCCTATAGAGTGCGCAAGAAGAGTTTTACGCGGAAATGTTGGCGCTACTGCAAAAAAAATGTTAATTGCGGCACACCGGCACGTGGCGCGAAGCGGAAAAGCGCATTCGAGCGCTTTTTACGATTGTTTGGTGGAAAGTTATAAATGGCGCGTTGTTATTTTTAAGTTTGTTTTGTTGTCCGGACTGAGTGAGAGCGAGCGCACGCAGCGGTGCGGCGCGGCGTCGCGCCATCCGTGCGGACCACCCTGATCGCAAAACCGAACAAGCCGAACACAGAAAACACTGCGACCATTGAACACTTTTATGGTTTATATGTTTTCATTTCGGCGCGGCGCGGCGGCGGCGCGGATGTGTCGCCACAACAATCGCCACTTTACCAATCTTGCGCACATTCTTCCAAAAAAGGACGACTTTCCACGAATTCACTCGCAGAATAACCAATAAGCAGAAGCAGACGGAAGAAAAATTGGAACGTAAAAGTTACCATTGTGAATGTTTTGTTGGAATGTTGGATGGTTGTGATTGGATTGGTTGGATGACTACAATAATAGTTTTTGTTTTTCTAGTCGTGCTGTGATTGGTTTAGCTTGAGGGCGCATGCGCAGTGCACGCATGTAGCATCGGTTAATCATGCCTAATTGCATGCGCTGCTCACTAATGTCGAGCAGTCGAGCAATTTGTTTGCGGCGTTTGCACCGATTGCGGTTATTAATTAAAGCCCCCCGCCGGCAGCCGGGATTTCGGCTTCCCGGAATTCGGAGCCGCAAGCGCCGAAAAGTTACAAATCAAGACGATCAAGACGTTACAGAGGTCCCAGCGCGCACCGAAATTGCGTGATCGGTGATTTCTCACAGTCGCCGCTCACCGCGTCGTGTGCGACGGGAGGACGGACGTCTGCAGGCTCGCAGCTTTAGCTTTCAAAGGCTAGATCGCTCGAAAGCTTTCAGTGAAATTATGAATAGAATGGGGGACTGCGGAGGGATAGGGATGGATAGCGTGGCGGCGGCGGCCCCGCGCGCTGCACACACGAGGCAGCAAAGTGACAAGAAGTGTAAGTAATGTAATTTGGAGAATTTACATTCTAAGCCGGCGAAGAGCGCGTGTGTGGTCCACGTTCGGGTGTCGGGTCGCGCATGTCCGGCTGGGTTCGCCGCTTCGGCGGCCATTCGGGGATCGTGGATCGGGGTTCTTGCGCAGCAGCCGCAGCTGCGCACAGTATTCAACGATTCAGTCAAGTCAGACGACTCAGACGCTGCTCGTTGGTCGATGCTCGCTGCTCGCGCTACTTACCTTCACTGAGACGCTGCAGGCTTGCAGCGCACACGTCAAAACAGTGTTATCAAAATCTCGTTGCAGTCAACACACTGCTGCAGCTGCACCTGCACTAAGAGCAAGAGCACAGAAATAGTATTTCGTGCGGATCGTGTGTGTTTGGTTGCTGGCATCGCGCAGTAGTGCAAAAAGGTGCAACTAGTGTCGGACTGTCGGCGGACATTGTTCAAGAACTTCTCCATCCTCCAGAATAGAGTGCAACTCTTCGGCGTGTTTAGAAAGTGTCGCCAGGCATATCGTGTGTGTTTGGTGTGTGCGTGTGTTTGGTGTGTGCGTTTGCTGGGGCGATTGGGGTGATCAAAGACGCGCCGCCGGCGGAAACCGCAGACGATTCCGTATTCCGCCCGCACCCGCACCAACATCCCATCAGGGCCCCGGTGCGGTGCGTGAGGCCGTGAGAGCTTAAGCAACAACAACACAGGATGACGGGGACGGCACGAAGGGCGCCGCTCTGGTCGTCGCGTCGCCGGTGAGCCCCCAATGATAGCAGCGCGCTGAGGATGGCCGCCGAGCCAGCAGCCGCCGCCGGCGGGGAGTCGCAGGCCGACGTCGACCGCCACAAGAGCGACCTGTACACGCGGCCCGGCTGGTGCGATGCCGCCGTCGCTCTGCAACAGATTGAACAGGTAAAACATAGGAAGTAGGATGTTTCTCCAACATCAAAAACTACGTAACGCTGTGCGCGAAGACTGCGAAACGTCGCTGCACGCGTGCGACGTTAGGCAACCAAATGTACGCTCACACATGGATTTCGTGTTCCGCACGTCCACACGTGTTTTCATTCGTTTCATTCATGCAGGCATTACATTTTTGATTGGCACGCAGTTTGAAAGTTTCAGTATTTACATCGCGCCCGTATCCGTACGGGGCGAGTCACTGTTTGGGAACGCGGGCGGGCGGGCGGCGGACATTGGCGACTGGGCGATGTTCCGTATTACGCTATCCTTGGCGCGGTGGGACCACCGGGCGCGCCGTCGCGTGTGGTCCGTCCGCGCGCGCTGCCCGTACCTAGGCCGAGGCATGTAGATATTACCTGCGCCGTCGCGCGGTGTCGGCCATCGCGCTCACTCTCGCTGCGCGCCGGCTGCGCCTTGCCTTTTGCCTTGCGCCACGGGCCCACGGTTCTTCTACTCTCGCCTTGCTCACTGCTCTTCTCCCCCAGCTTCTTCTTTACGTCTTTCCGTGCTTTGGGGCCATCCGCGGCCGAGTTCGGCGCTCGGCGCGCTCGCTTCTTTCTCTGGGCCTCTGGCTCGGTTCCTTTCTTCCGCTCTCCGGACGCGCAACAATTGAATACCGCACACTGGACTGGAGCACTGAAAAAACATTAAAAATTAAAGAACTTTACCCGACCTATAGCCATCATGCAATTGTACTAGGAACAAATTCCCTAGCCTAGCTGAAAAAATCCCTAGAATCAATAGAAGTCCCTAGAACCCTAGAAACAAAACTTGTTTATTGGGGTACTTCCATCTTTCTCTATTTCGAGTATCGACGCACGCCAAAAAAAGCAATGAAGTTCAACACTGGAAATTAATTGATCTTTGATCACTTGATTGCATCCGTTTGTCGTGACGTGCCATGGGGGTAATTACAATTTCCGCTTGGGCGTTATGCGTTTTAATTATCCATGCTCAATTTCGTATTGTCGTATATTGTGTGGAACTGACACAAAGTTTCAAATCTCATCGGGGAATCATTTTAAGCGTATTATATTAATCCGGGGCGCACGCGCACACACGGCTCGCTGCGCCGGGGCCGCAGCACGCCGACCTTGAATGTTTTACGAGGTAACGTAGCTAATCTTTACGAGAGGACCACACAAGTGCGAGAAGAAGCGGCCGCGAAGGAGGAAGATCCTCTCCGCCGCTGCGGGACGTAAACAGAGAATGGAGAAACACGAGAACACGAGCGCAATGGCTACACAACTTGCAACTGTGTATATTTGGTTGCATACAATTTGTTGCAAATTACGATTTTTAAGTAGAGCGGCCATTTTGTTATGTTTTCATGTGTTTTTTCTGCCTCCGATGTGAGTGCTTTTATTGCCGATTTGCCGAAAACATTAGGCACGCACTGGCGCATGCGTTTTTTTACGACTCAATTAGCCAAGGCGGCCACAGCCCCGCAACTTTAAATATGTTTGCAAAGGCGCAATTTTTCTGCTTGCGTGCGGGATTTGCTCGATTCGCCCGATTCAATTATGCCGTTTGCGCGTGGGGGGAATTCGGCGCGGCCCCGGTAATTGGCAATTAAATTAAGAGATCACTTGCATTGTGCCCGGGACACAAAGATTGACATGTGCGGGCCCGGGCGCGCTGGACGTGGTCGTAATTTGCCGAATTAAAGCCGGAGCCGGATAATTTACGAGCGTTTTTAAATTTATGACCGCAGCGAGCTCGGCCAGGTAGAAGAGAAGCTAACGCCAACGGCAAAAGGCAAAGGCAAGCGAAACACGTTCGTTCGTGCGGCCATGCCAGGGTGACGTCTTCATTACATGGGCTATAACTATACTGCATTGGCATAGACATAGTATATGTAAAACGATGAAGCTATGTGTACACATTGTGATGAGTATACCGCTAGTCCGCTATTCACAAGCGTATAGGTATAGGTATAACTTTCAGCATGCGGTGAGTGGCGAGTGTCAGAGGGTGAGAGTTGGCTTGGTGGTACTTACAGAGGGTTAGTTGGTATTGGCGCGCAAGGCGCAGCTGCATCAGAAGAGAGAAGGGTCCAATGCTGGCGCGTTTCGCTACAGTCCTTCTCAGAAGGACCAGCCAAGCGACCTGGGGGCGAATTTAAAACCTAAACTTCAATGCAAACAATAGTACTATGGTAAAATTGGGAACAATCATTGGTTCATTGGGTAAAATAAGATATCTCAACGTCAACTGTCAATTTCATAATTTCTTGCAAGCATCCACTGGATCTGATGGATGCTGGGTGCAACGGGCACACCGGCACACGCAAATGAGGGTTTGGGTGCTTGGGTTGGTTTCCTCTGGCGCTGGCCTTTGCGGCGCGGCGCGCCGCGCGCGTCCGTCGTGTGTGGTCCCCCGGTTCGGCGCGGTGACGTCACGCCGCCGTCTTGTGTGGTCCCTTTCATGTCGCGCTTGCGGCCAGGCGAGCCGGCCGCCGAAGCCACTCTCGCCTGCGCACAGCGCGCACTTACACAATAATCGGAACACAACTGGGGCCCGCCCGACCGGCGCGCCGGCACCGGATGAAGGAGCGCATTTTTGCTGCGAATGGAAAGAAAACTGTATGCAAAACTATGCAAAACTATGAAATAAAGTGATTTCTTTCACCCCCGACAGGGCAAGGCGGCAGGAGATCGTGGTTTACTATGGTTGCGCGCGCGCGCCCAGCGGCAGCTGCACGCGCTGGGCCGCTTCCTGGACGCGCACGCCGGCAAGGTGCTGTTCGTGGCGCTGCTGATCATCGCCACGTTCTGCGTGGGCCTGAAGAGCTCCACGTTCCACTCCAACATCGAGCAGCTGTGGGCGGAGCCGCCGACGGTCGTCGCCGAGGAGGCGCCGCCGCTCACCACCTTCTCGCAGCCGCCGCCCGCCGCCGAGGTGCTCTCCACGCATCAGATGGTCGTGCAGACGGCGCTCGATCCCGACGCCAGCCTGCTGCATCCGAACGGCCTGCTGGAGCATCTCGGCATGATTCGGCGCGCCGCCCAGGTGACGGTCACCATGTTCGACATCACGTGGCGCCTCACCGACATCTGCCAGAAGGCCAGCGCGCCCAACTTCGATATGCACTACATCGATCAGATCGTCGAGAGCGTGCTGCCCTGCTCGTTCGTCACGCCGCTGGACTGCTTCTGGGAGGGCTCCAAGCTCCTTGGGCCTGCCTACCCGGTGCACATACCGTAAGTAACACTTTTACGCAGAGAAATGTTCATTTTCAACATCCACGGTCGTCGGCCATGTTAGTTACGCAAACCTACGTTGCGCGTGTTCAGGGTATTGCTGTCTTTGTCATGTCTAGTGAAAGTGTGTATAAGCTGCCTCACTCTGTGCCTAGCAAGTTTGTGCAAGCTTGCATTGGACGCTAGCGCCCCTAGCGGTGTTAACAACTATCACTTTTTGCATTTGTACATTTGCGATTTCTTTGCAGATTTGGCGTTGGCGCCGATAAAGTGAAATGGACCAACCTCAATCCGCAACAGCTCATGCGCGACATCAAAGAGAAGAAGGTGAATTTCGACTACCAACTCCTGGAGGACTTCTTCCGGCGCTCGGGGATCTCCGCCGGCTACCAGGAGAAGCCCTGCCTGAACCCGAAGGACCCCGAATGCCCGTCGACGGCACCCAATCACAATTCTAGTCAGCCGCTCGACATCGGCACCGAACTCACCAGCGGCTGCTACGGCTTCGCCGCCAAGTACATGCACTGGCCGGAGGACCTCATCGTCGGCGGTGCGCACAAGAACAAGACCGGGCACATCAAGCAGGCGAAGGCGCTGCAGACGGTCGTGCAGCTGATGGGCGAGCACGACCTCTACGACTTCTACTCGGAGACGTACAAGGTGCACCACATCGGCTGGACGCAGGAGAAGGCCGCCGCCGTGCTGCGCGGCTGGCAGAAGCGCTTCGCCCAGGAGGTGGAGCACCTCACCAGCAGCAATTCCTCCGGCGCGTACTCCTTCAACACGTTCTCGACGGCGACGCTGAACAATGGGCTCGCCGAGCATGCGCAGATCGACAAGGTGAAGTTGGGCGCGATGCTCGCCATTGCGGCGTTCTACGGCTGGATCGTGCACTCCGGCCTGGCGGCGTTGTGCGTCATCATCTTGGCGTGCGCGGCCGCCGCCGGGCTCGGCTTCTGCAGCCTGCTCGGCCTGCCGATGAACATTTTAACTACGCATGTGCTGCCCTTTCTCAGCGTTGGCCTTGCGCTGCGCGACATGTTCGCGCTGCTGGCGACGCACAACAAGAAGCTCGGCCCGCCGGAGCTGCTGCAACGCACTGGGCCGAGTATACTCACCGCGGGGATGTGCCAAGGGATGATATTCCTCATCGCGGCGACGATTCCCTTTCCGGCGCTGCGCGTCTTCTGTTTGCAGAGCGCTGTGTTGAGCGTGTTCCACTACGCGACGATTCTATTCGTCCTGCCGACGCTGATCGCGCTGCACATGCGCTGTAAAAAGGCAGCGGTGCCATGTTTCCGACACGAAGCAGCCAAAAGCATGTCAATGAACAACAATAACGAGAGGGTATGTTTTTTTTTTTTTTTTAATTAGTGAGTGAGTGAGCATAGTGAGTGATTGTGTGAGCATAGCGAGTCTGACTGACTGACTGACTGACTGAGAGTGAGACTGACTGACTGAGAGTGAGACTGAGTTACTGAGAGTGAGACTGACTTACTGAGAGTGCGACTGACTTACTGACTAACTGATTGACTGA
>JARJDQ010029762.1:0-13319 GCA_030264215.1 Geostiba sp. GC000077
TCTTTGTTTCCCGTGGGAAACAAAGAATCTTTGTTTCCCGTGGGAAACAAAGCTCTCCTTTCCTCCCTATTTTTGAAGAAACAAAGAAGCGTTTCCGCGCAAGTAGGCGAAAAAAAATATTTATTATCAATTCATCAATATATCAAGTATTAGTGTTTCTTCCCAGAAAATCGCCGAACGCCAGTCTTACTGGATGTAACCCCAATAGGACGGAAATCGCGTTTTGACGCATTCGTCTTTTCTTGATTCTTGTTGCCGTTGCCTTTGTAATTATTACCTTTTTTGCCTTTGTTGAATTTATTTGCACTACCACTACCCTTGTTAAATCTATCTCCAGATCCAGATCCACTGCGTTTAAACTTATCACCACCGCCACCCTTGTTGAATCTGCTACCTGAGCTACTACCGCCACCCTTGTTGAATCTGCTACCCGAGCTACTACCGCCACCCCTTCTATCTTTGCCATCACCGCGATGCCCATCCACGCGCGGCTTCTTCTTGAACGCATGGAAAGTCCTCGGCCGCTGAAAGCCGGTGCTTCGCGAGCTGAAGAGCTCCTTGTCCGGCTCCTCGCCGACCTCCTCCCGGTAGTATTGCGCGTCGTCGTCCTCCTCCTCCACCTGCCAATCGCCCTCGCCTTGGTGTCGACGCTTCCGCGGCCTCCTTTCAGCTTGCGCTTGCCCCACCACTTTGTCTTTGTCTTCAGCGCCTTCGATGTTGTCTTCAGTGTTGTCCTCGTCCTTCTTCTTCATGCCTTGCAACGATTTCTCCTTCAGCACCTCCTTGGCCGCCTCCTTGCGCTTGGCGTTCTCGTTCTGGATCTTCCGCCGCTTGTCCTTGAGCTTTTTCTTGGCGTCGCGCGCTTTGCTTATTAATGCCTTCTCCTCTTCAGTCTTCTCCACCAGATCGTGAAAGAGCACCTCACCGTCCATCAAGCCATCTTCAATCTTAATCAGCTGGAGCGTTAAACGTGGCCCAAGCTCAGAGAGACGAATCGCTGATTTGCCTTGTTCGATGTTGCCACGGGCGGCCATCTTCTGCGAGAGGGTGATATGCGCATTGGGGTCATCTTCAGCTTCACTTTCGGAGAGGATTCCACTCCTATAAAAATGCAGTTTCAGGAACATTTTTCAAGTTTTCAAGATGGCGGCACGACATAGGCCGCCATCTTGAAAATTTGACATCAAAACGCGCGAAATTCAAACGTTCACAACTTACTTCGTTAAAAACTCTGATATATCCTCACATCTAGATAAATTCGGCACCTTGCCGCCGACAACCTTCTTCACGCCTTTTGATATGCCCACCGGCAACACTTTAATCGCATAATGCCTAAAATCAATCAGCTTCGTCTCCGTGACATAATTCAGCATCACCACCCTGCGCACCGTGTTCAGATCGACGCTCTGCAGGTTTAGGGTAGGAAACATGTTCTGGAACATGGACGCCATGAGCTTGAATTGCATGCCTTCGCCAGAGAAGTTGTTCAAGACTATAAGCGGCGAGTGTTTGAAGGCTTCATCAACCACGAGCTGCCTCTTGAGGCTGGAAATCACATCTCTTGCTAGTGAAAAGTTGTGCACTTTGAATGTCAACGTCGGCCCTCTGGGGATTTTACCCAGCTTCATGTACATGCCGTTTTCAGTACGGGAAAATATGCTCAGATGTGTCACATGCAGTGCACCCGCAACATGCACAAAGTCTTTTATTTTGTTGTTTTTCCTTTCCTGTTTAAACATATTTTACATTAATAAGTGCGTACTATATTCCTATGATGCAATTTACCTTTAGTGAGGAAGCTGTGAAGGGCTGCATGACCTTCCGAAAATCTTTGGTAAGGTCCTCAACGAAACCGCCGGTGAGGCCCTTGTGAATGACGAAGGAATGCGGTGCGTTGACAAATTCATCGGGCTCATTCAGCACGTTGATGTTGTTACGCACCGATTTTCCTTTGCCTTTTCTTCTACCCATTTTAACTTGTTTTGTGTTTTAAATGTGCGATGTGCATGCGCAGCTGACAATGTGTTTTGCAGAGGTTATGTTAGTTGCATGTACAGCTGCATTGAAAGTTGCCTACATTAAACACACGTTCGATGTCTCTCTGATTTTGTTAGTAAAACATAGACGGCGCAGCAGGTACTTTTCGAAACTTTTGAAAAAATTTGCCTATATTAAATGTACTTGCATTTGCGGCACACAGATGGCATAGCGCGCACTTGTGTAAATAGTTGCTTACAGGGAATTTTGACATTTGACATTGTTGTATAAATTGCAAAAAACAGGTAAATCAATAATTATTCCATGGAATATCCCATATTTGCACGCCCCCTTCCTTGGTGCCCACAGCAACGACCGAAATCCTGCCATTATGAAACGCAAGCGACGTCAAACAAGCCTCATCCACCCCGTCATTCTTCTCATCCCTCGCATCTCTCGCCTGAGCATGAGCATTCAACAGCCGGCCATTTCGCGAGTCATAAAAGTCAATCCGGCCTTTAGCACCGCAAGCTGCCAGCAAATTCTGACTGTACGGCACCCAGGCGACAATCAGCGTATCATCCTTCGTGGCAATGACATTTCCGGGTTCCTCCTCGCTCATATCATACACTCTTATCTCCCCATCACTGCCATTTGATGCAAAAAGCTCCGGGCGATCGGGTGCGACATTAATCGAGGTGATTTCGCCCTCGTGCGCGCGATAGTACTTAAACACCGGGTCAGACACGCGCAACTCAGTCGTACTCCCCGGCAACTCCTTCGCCCCCAGGCGCGAGCACTGCGCAATAAGCCCACCTTCAGCAGCGACGATAAACCTCTCCGGATGATGTCGCGAGAAGTCAAACGCCACAATTCCACGATCAACCTTCTTCGCAATCGCCGCCGGCGTCTCCGCTTTGCGCTGCAACTTGCCAAACAACGGCGTCTTGATCTTGAAGCGTTCTCGCAGCTGCAGCTCATTGCCAGACAGGTTAAGGGCCCACATATTCAGTGCGCCATCCAGACTTCCACTCGCAAGCAAATAATGCTTTTCAGCGTCTAAATCTTCAACCCACGCTACTTTAGTGATAACAGCATCGTGTCCGGTTAATTTCACCAGGAGCTGGTCGTTTTCGACGTTTTGCGTGTTCACAATTAGAAGCTCACCGGTGTAGGTGCCTACAGCGAGGATTGGTGGCATTGTTGGGTGGTAACTGATTGCTGTGATGCAGCTTGGTGTGCGAATTCGCAGCATTTTGTCTTCGGAGCCTTGGGAGTTGGATTGGGCGCTAGAACCGGTGAACGTGTGGATGAAAATCATCCCGACGTGATGGCACCAGGACTCGTGCTGTTGGACGACTGCAACAGCCAATTTTTTGCCGGTCGCGTTCCAACTGAGCGAACTAACTGATTTTGTAAAGTCTCCACTTTCCAAGGTCAATTTGAAGGCGCTTAGGAGTTTCGGTTGCGCTCTATTGCTATTGCCAGGGCCTTCGGATCGATGATTCTTGAATACTTGCGAGCTCGCTGCTTCATTTAGCTCCTTACTGACCTTGGGATACAGCCTCTTGAGAAAATCAGCTAGTCGCTGCTCATCGTATTCTGGTGTCTTTACTGGCTGGATGTCAGTTTGTATTTCAGTGTTGGTGGTGGTTGATGTTGAGTTGGATGCGTGTTCACGTGTGATTGCAGCGGTTTGTGTTGTTCCCTGTACAGTCACCCTGAAAATATTTGGTTTAGAATTAGAAATTAAAAAATGTTTTTTCTTAATCTTAGGTTATATTTATACTTTTTCACTTTCCATTGCGAGTCGAATCCCACAGCTGTAGAAGGTTCCTTCACGGTGAACGCTTTATCGTCCTGCCGCCCGTCCTGCATCTTTTTTTCTGATTACTGCTTTGATTAATTATTAAATAAAGGCTTTTGTTTCTTGCTTTCTTACGAGCGTTGTTATGGTTTTCTTTGCTCGACCTTTGGTTGCCTAGTAACTCACACTAACTGTAGGCAACCAAATATACATAATCGTTCAAAACAAGAAAACTGCCACAGAAACACAGAAAACAGCAAACAGTGAAAGTGAAATGTTTCCACATCGTGATTATTACCGCAACGAATCCACAATACGATCCCTGCCCATCGCCATCAAATCGCGCAATGAGAACTCCTGGACGTCAGTGCTTATCCAAAACACGCCAAACTCTGAGGAACTCCCCATAGATTTTGCCCCGTTTGGCTTGCAATGCCATCCGTTCGAACCGAGACGTGTCGACAAACGCGCCATCTTGAAACAACGCTGCGCAGCATTGTGCAGCCTCAATCTGCTAGTCCTGCTGTTCCACGCCTCGAATATCCTGCACTATCTCATCCTGCCGTACACGCTGGTCTTCAGGCATACGATACCATGGCCCTTTCAGATCGTCTACTACTTTGGGATACTCAACGACATCGTGTACTTCATCTACGCGACGGCAAGGTGCAAAGCTCGCCAGCGTTGCTGCGAATGGTGCTACAACGTTTTTCTAGTGGTGCCGTTCTGGGCGTTCTACGACGAAGTCACCAAGCGCTCAGGGCTGGCGTTCGTCGTCAACGACTTCGACGTTGGCTTCTTCATCTGCAGGTGCTTCACGGCTCCGTTGCGATTGTACTGGAGCGTGAAACCGTTGAGAATCTTCCAGATCGGTGAGTTTTGCCCGATGAAATACTGCCTGCGAGTGGGTCTCTATCTGTTTCTGATGCTCCATGGCGGGGTGGTCGTGTGGGGTGTGATCGTCCTCCTGGCCCAGCCGCAGTACACGCTGATCGCCATTGCGAATACGACGAAAGCATTCGATTTGCATTATGGACGTTGTTTGCATTTTGTAGCCGACCTCATGATCCAGAACCGGCAGCCGGGGCCGATTGAACCGTTGCCGAATATTTTCATCATTTGCATGTCCTTGGTGTGCTTTATGTTCTCACTGTATGTGCAGGGCTGTGTCTTTTTGGATAGGGAGCTGAACAATAAGCGACTGATTAAGCTCCAGCACTTTACCAATAATCTGAAGCAACATTTACGGAACCGACGGTTTTTTACCTTGGTGCCGAAAGTCGCGCAAAATCATCAGAACGTTGAGGTGTACAAGAAGTCAGTTGCCTTGGATGAATGCCAACAGTTACTGCGCTCTGTGAACTGGCCGCTGGTCCAGGATGTGCTGTTCGATCTCAATCTACCTGCGCTCAAGGCCGGCGTCATTTTGGGCGTAAAACATCCCTCGGCCGATTGCTATCTGAGATATCTATCCAGCAAAATGCAACGGGAGTATTACAACGCCAATGAGACAGTGTACAGTGCAAATGTGCCAATGGACAAGATGGTGGTCCTTGTGGACGGCTACCTGGACATTCTCGCCGAGGACAACGCCACGTCAATGATGTCCATGGCTCCCGGGACTTGTCTCGGGCAGGTGGCGCTACTCCTCAACATGCAGTGCAAGGCAACCATCAAATGTGTCACGCAAGTGCGTGTATTAACACTGTCAAAGAAGCATTTTCTAACCTCAACGCTCACCTCCTTTCCGGACGTCTACAAGCAGCTGAGCCGTAACTTCCAGGCGCTGCTCACCGACAGCAAGACACGGAAACGCACGGTGATGATGCGTCCGCCTCAATATGACGTGAGCCTCGCCGAGAAGGCCAGCAAACAACTCTACCAGGTGTGCAACATTAGCAGCACAGCAATGCGCCATAGCACATTCCACAAGACCACTCGGATCGGTAAGGTGGACGAGGACGTCATGCTCAATACCGGGTGGAACATCATGATGGTCATCATCGGGGTCATCGTCGCCATCACCTATCCGTATTACATCGCCTTCGAGCGGAAATTCCCCGCTGGGTTCACCATCATCGCGCTGCCCATGGAGATCCTCATCATTGTTGACCTTGTCCTTACTCTTATCACCTACGAGGTGCCCAAGACCAAGCAGAGGGTGTTTGCGTTCAATCGTCGTTTTTGTGCGAAACACCTCTGGCGGAAGCTCAACGATTGGTCCTTCTATCTGGACTTTGCCTCCGCCATTATGCTGGAGCCGATCACTTTCGCACTCTGCGACCAAGGGGACAAGGAGCAGGCTGAGTTTATGTACTACCTCTTTAAATTGAATCGGATCATCAAGGTGTACAAGCTCTTCCATTTGGTCTGGTCGATTCACTTCGGCAATGACTTCTATAAACGACTGCTGATCCACTCCCTGAGCATTGCGTTGATGATCTACTACGGTGCGGTTCTGTTGTATTTGGTCTCCTGCTTCGAGGCCAGCTGCAAGCCCAATGGATGGCTGCGAACGCTCCAGAACTACGAGTTTGAGACCGGAGTGAAGGGGACGCAGACAGGAAGCCCAGCAGGCACTGATCATAAGTTCCTCAGTGCTCTACATGCCTCCCTCTTGCATCTGCACAGTATGGACGTGCACCTCGGAACGGATCCCTTGGACAAGACCATAACGCTCTTCATGTGCTTCCTGGGCTACATCTATCTGTCCTTTATCTTCATTGATCTGGCATGTCTCCGGTATCTGCAGCTAAAGCTCATGACCTACTACAAAGTGGACATGGATGATATGAAGAAGGTAACTGTCAAGGTGGCTCCCTCTTTGCAACGCAGACTGCTGGGTTATTACCGTCTGCAGTGGAAGTACGACCCTGGATACTTCTATCACTATAATTATGGGAACTATGTAACTAAATCCTTGGGCACGCAGATCGTCTTGGCCGAGAGGTTGGAGACTCTGCTAAAGGTCCCGGTCTTGATGTCCATTGGAAAGAACTTCTGCGAGTTGCTGGCGATGAAGTCCAAGATCTATTTGGTTGCTCCAGATGATGTGGTAACGTATGCGGGGAACATGAACAAGGAGATGTTGGTCCTGATTGAGGGGTATTGCAAGGATGAGAGTGGAAGGTTGGTCAGACCGTTGAGCCCGATGGTTACGAATACGCGACGTCGTAGTAGCCAGCGACCATTAGGCCAAACGGACGGACAGACGGAGCCGGAAGTGAGGGATAATGGTGCAAGTGCCTTTGGCATGGCCTCCTTGTTCTTCAACCTACCGGAGGAGCATACCATCACTACCCAGACGCCCTGTCTTCTGCTCAGTGTCGATGGGTCAGCTCTACAGGAAGCTCTACTGCACTATCCGCGTCTGAACAATGCCCTGTTGTATGTGCTCCGGTCCTCTGGATATCATGATGCTGAGAAGGTCAAGTTGGCGATACCCAAGCACCCCGTACCCCGTTCACAAGATGAAGACACGTATGGAATGTTCTATGAGATCTCCAAGTTCTTCGCACGACGGTCCTTCGTCAACGTGCGACGTTACTGTAGGGAGCGTAACGAGGTCTATGCGGATCCCTTCCGGAAAGAGGAAATTGACTTTGTGAAGTATTTTATGCTCCCTGTGACGATTGATCCGTGGGGGACGTTCTTCCTCGGGTGGGTGGTACTACGCGCTGGAGTAGGGCTGGTCCTCGGGCTCACTACACCCTTTATGTTGATCAGCTACAGTGGGAATTTGCAGAGTCCACTGTTCATCGTGAATGTCTTCTGTGACGTTGTGCTTGGGCTGGATGCCTGCCTCCTCGCCTATCTGGCATATCCGAAGTTGAATGGGATCGTCGTGGTGCATCCGTATAGGACGATCGGGCACTATGGTGGACGGGGTTTGCTCATCGACTGCTGCCTCATGCTGCCGTTAGAGTGGATCTATCGAGCCACGCATGACGACGCACGAATGTTCGCCTGCATCCGCCTGCTGAAGCTCGCCCAGGTCTATAAGTACTTTGTCATTCTGGTGAAGCTCCGCACGTTGGAGGTGCCCATGCTGCGGCGGACCATCGAGGTGGTCAAGTGCATCTCGTGGATCGCCATCTTGGTCAATACCAGTGCATGTGTGATGATCGCCACCGAGTGTGTCCCGGTGTCCACATCCACAGACCTCTCCGGTGTGTGGTTGCACTGCAACGAGGAGGGTTGGATGAGGAAGTCCCTCTATTGGAAGGAGCACGTTATCAAGTGGAGGGAGGGGAACATTGCTCCCATGGGGCAGCTCTATTCATTAGCTGTTTACTGGTCCACCAGGCTCATGTTTGGAGTGAGCTTCGGTGACCTGCGAGCGCAAGGAGGCTACAACCTCCTCATTGTGGTGGTCGTCCTCTCCGTCGGCATCTTTCTGCATGGCTTCTGCTTGCAGTCGATCCTCTCGTATTTTCTCGCTACGCTACGCCAGTTCAAGGATGCATCGCGTGTTCGCGGCTATCAGGTGATGATGCAGAATCTCCTTACGTTCCTGCATCGGGAGCAGCACCTGGAACACCTGGAACCGCACACTGTGCAGAAGTTCAAGGACAATGCGATTTACTATTGGCGATTGACCCATGGGATAAATGTAAGTCCATTTTTTCTCATTTTTATCTCCCTCATCTCCCTTATCTTCTTTTTTGCTATAGACCAATAAGTTACTGTCAAGGTTACACACGACCGTCCTGCAGGACACATTGTGCTTCCTCTACGAAGACACCTTGAGTCAAGTCCCACTGTTCAAGAGCATGGAGCGCGCCTTTCTGCGCATTTTAATCCTCATCGCCAAACCCGTGTACTTCCTGCCGCAGCAGGTGATTGTCAATCAGGAGGACGTGTGCGATCGCTTCTATATCATTCTCGAAGGCGTCGTGCACGTGGAACTGGCGCGATCGTCGTATCGCGTCAACATTTCGCAGGCGAGCATTTTCGGCTACTTTTCCAAGCGCACCACGCCGGTGATGTCCATCAAGGTCACCACGCTTGATTACGTGCATGTCTTGTGCTTCAAATCGATTGACTACTTCAATATTTTAAAGGTAAGGGAATCACGCAACTTATCTGATCATACATGTTGTCAAAATGGTGGCGTGGTGGCGGAATTCGGAATTAGTAGTTCCTGAATCCGCTGTCACTCAATTTTGGCGCTGCTGTCGTCTCGATGTAGATATTTCAGGACTTTGGGATGACGTGGTTTGACGTTTGTATTATTAGTTCAAAACTTCTCCACGAGATGGCGCACGATGCAAATTTGATACTTCGCGAACCTTCGGCTCGCTTCGGGCCTTACACGTTTATTTATTTTGCTTTTCTTTTGCAGAACTATGCAAAGTTTGATGTGGAATTAAGAGGTGTCTTGAGCGAGTACAAAGACTTCATGCCCAATCACGCCGAGGAGCAACACTTTGTCATTGACAGTGGTAAAAATGATGTGGCGCAGATAAATACTGGGTGTTTACAAAGCTTGAAATTTTACAAAATATTAGGTAACATGGCAACAATAAGAACAAGAACGAGTTAATTCTTTATTCTTTCCTTTGTAGATGGAGTCCTGACGCTGTTTGGCTTTGCCAATGCAATGTTGATACCGTTTATAGCCATCTTGCATCATTGGTCGTTAATCTACATCCTGATCATTGTAGATCTATTCTTTACGTTTGTATTTGTCCTGGATTTCGTAAAGCCTTTCTATAACGATGCGGGGTTGCTCATCACCGATTGTCCTGTCATCCGGAAGCGCCAACTGGCAGGCTGGAGGAAGATTCTGCACCTGTGCGAAGTCATCTGCATGATAATCATTCTCATCTCCTACTTTGTTTATTTTGCGCCAGCGTTCCCTCTAGGTTGGTACTTTGGAATCGGTGTTGATTTTGCCTATCTGCGCATTGCGGCGTTCTACAGATGTCGCTACATTGGTAACAAGTCCTTTCAGGATATTGAGGACGACTTGTTCATATTCAAGATATTGTAAAAGCAACCTCACTTTTCCCCCTTCACCATCGTCTAATTGCATGTGTTTTAGTCGTATCATCATGATCCTGTTGATTGTCTTGCACTGGATGACCTGCATGTGGGTGCTGATGCAGCAGCGCATTGCTCAAGTCTCCATCGTCGATCACCAGGCCATTCTCATTGCGTACATCAATGGCCTGCTCCTGATGATGAATTTGTTTACTGGTGGCGCCACCATACGGCAGTATTATCGCACTGAATGCGAGCAAATCTTCATCGCTGTCTCCCTGGCCCTGCTCACGCTGTATCGATATTATTCCATTGCGAAAGCGATCGCTGCGCTTTATCTGCGCCTCAAACCGATTTTCAAGTTCAATTTTCAGCTGCAACAGCTCAAGGCCTATGTGCGCAGCATTAATATCGATGCGTATCAGATTCAGCACTTGACGACGCATCTGATTGAGTTGGAGCGGCGAGAAATGGGCAAAAATGTAAGGCAACTAAGCGTTGAATTGTGAAAATAATTCGCCTCTAACCTTTTCGTTTGGGGCGCCATTTTGATATAACGAAACGAGTCAAACCAACCTTCCATTTCCTGACACCAGATGGCGTTTGGTTAAGTTTAGGGGCGAATTGAACGAGTTTGTAATTATTACAGTTTCCTGTATTATTCATGTACAGTTTCCTGCATTATTGAAGCTGCTGCCAGCGCCGCTGGTCAACGAACTGAAAGTGCAGCTCTATAAACCGTTGCTGGAGAAATCGTACGTGTTCTTTGGGACGCAGTACAATTTCCTGCGCAATGTTGCCATGCAACTGCAGCGAGCAGTGTACTTTGCCGGCGAGGTGATTTTGCATCACGGCGAGATCAATAAGTGCATGTATTTCATTCGGGATGGCAGCGTTGAGATTCTAACCATCAATGACAATCACACCGAGACACGGCATGATTTACTACAGGCTGGTGAGATGTTTGGACTGGCGCAGGGCTTATTCCGTCATCATGTGCAGCATCAGTTTACCTTCAAGGCTGTGCGTGAGGTGGAGATACTGACTCTGCGCCTGGATAATTGGGAGCATTTGTTGCGACACTTTCCCAGCAGCAAGGAGACGATTTACAATCGTGTGAGGAATGTAGAACGTTTGTGAAGAAGAAACAAATGACTTTGTTTATGTATGTTAGATGTTACCAACAGCTGGGGAATCTAGGGACTTTTATAAAAATGTCTTTTAACATTATTAGCCGTTGATAATCGGGCATTGTGCGGGTGGATTGTTCAAAAACGAGCACACATACGCAAGGAAATTCTCTTTGGCGCGCGATTGCAGTGCGGGATTCACCCAGCCATTGTTCGCGATCGCTGGGAGTTGGAAGATCCTGGGGTTCACCGATTTGGTTGCGTAGCCATTGTTTGCGAGGCGATTGCGTCCGTCATCGCCTTGGGCGCACTTTAGAATGTCTTCGTAGTTTAGGCCGAGTTCAGTAGCACACTACAAATGAACCACGAAGCACATAACATTATTTTCCTTAAAGATGATTAAAAAACTTACTTTTTTGACAGTTTCCTCGCTCATTACTGGACCCTCCTGCATAACACACGTCGCAAAGTCCAGATGGACCTTCTGATCGTCGCTCTGGCAGAATGCGCACACATGAACGACGTTCGCTCGATAGCCATCGCTGCCCGGTTGTATGGGGCCCAAACAATACGGGACCAATTTTAGAATCATCCTTTCGCCAATAATTGGATACGCTGGTGACACTTGGTTCGTGATGAGGTCGACGCTCGAATTGCCGGACGCGTCGTAGTAGATGGTGATTTTGATCGTCTCGAATCTCTGCAAAGAACAGAGTTGAATGGTTTAACTATTAATGAACTTTTCTTTTCTTGCGTTAATTTGCTTTACCTGACTGTTTGTAACACTAATACACAGCAATAGATTGCACAAAAGTGCAACACGTTGATAGGAAACCATTTTATTTTATATTTTTTTGCTGAAAGGTGAGTTGGTTATGGCTTGGAAAATTCAACAACATCGATATTTAAGTATGATTTGCAATATGTACATTTTCCAATGTTTGCGCATTGTATCGTTATCGCTGCATTCCGTGGCATTATCAGCACAACCCACATTCGCAATGCTTCGCAATTAATGCCAATTATCAAGTATCGATTTATTGCAGCAATCGTTTCTAGGGAAATCCAGAAATTTCCACCACAAATTTTCACTTTGCGCCTGCATGCCCCGTATGCCTTTAATTAGCGTACATTTGGTTGCATATCTAGGTTAAAATGAAATAAATTTCGCTTGATTTAATTTTAGGAATTTTAAGCAGTGGAAGGAAAGCAACGCATCGATGATCGCATCGAGATGATATTTGGCACGTCGATAGAGGCATATAATTGGAACTAATTTGCGTAAACCACACGTACCTAGGACGCACCGTTCGGCAGCTAGGGGATGAAAGATATTTTGTTTTGATTACCTTATGGGCAGGTAAAAGATCGTTGTAGATAAACAAAAAGATCTTTTAAAAATTTGGTCAAAGTTAGTACTCGCATTTTAAATTTCTTTAGCTGTTCGACTCTCAGACAATTCATTAACTGTGACGGTGGTGTATGGCCTGCCGTGCTGGGCGTGCGAATGCGACGCATGCGGTTGAGCAATTGAGCAATTTTTCTAAATTTCTGAAAACACGCGTTGGAAAATCGTTCATATTTCCTAAACGCGTACTTCAATTTTCAGTTTCTTTAGCTGTGTGCGTAATCAAATAGGCGCTCTTGAATTTGCATTCTATCGCCACCTCCCTGGGGGGGCGGGAAGTGCCCAAAAAATGCTTTCAAAGTTGAGTAATTTTTCTAAATTTCTGAAAACAAGCGGTGAAAAATCATTCATATTTCCTAAACGCGTACTTCAATTTTCAGTTTCTTTAGCTGTGTGCGTAATCAAAGAGGCGCTCTTGAATTTGCATTCTATTGCCACCCCCCTGGGGGGCGGGAAGTGCCCAAAAAATGCAACTGAAATTGACCTATCACAAGTAGCTGCGTCACTATCGCTGGCTTGTGACGACAAATATATCCGATATGTTCATATGATGATGCACAAGTTTATCATTTAATTTAGCGCTAAAAAAATTGTGCAGCGATGTTGGGCTGCACATTCCCTGGACTCCTCGCAGAGGCGCTTGGACTTGCCCCCTGCGGAAAGGACGCCATTGAAGACGTCCCAGGCATCGTAGCTTGCGTTGGCGGTAAGTGCTGCTCAACGAAATCACGCTTCTCTTTTCCCCGCGCCGGCGTACGCTGCATGGACATTCGGNCGCCAAGATGTGCTGAAGCAAGCTTCAGTGGGCCAAACACTTGGTGAACAAACAGCAAATCAATTGGTAGACACAAATGTCGCACACACTCCTTTATTCCACTGCAATTGACACACTAAGGGTGTGTTCGCGGTGCCGCGGAATGGTAGAGTACGAGTAGAGTAATGTATTTTGAGGAATGATCACGTGACTGTTCCGTTGCTTCAATTCCTCGGACATACGCGAACGCTTTGAGGG
>JARJDQ010029768.1:0-10116 GCA_030264215.1 Geostiba sp. GC000077
ATTTGCAGTTGCACTTGGAAGAAGTATGGATGATTCCTCTTCAAGTGCAATGTGCCATTAATTTTTGTTAAGCACGTATTTTTTGTAGAGGCATAGGCTTCAAGCGTCGTTGGATTCAAATTATAGGGACACTTCACTTCTAAACATCCTTTTCCACAGCATGAGCAATATCGGATTGAATCCGGTGATGCAGCAAATTCCGGATACTCTTCTTGCACAATTAATCCTGGCGGATGCAATTTGAAATCCTTATGAATTTCGGATTGGTGTTGGCAGTACCGTGCAATTTCTTTGTTGTTGATGCCCCACTTTACAGCAACAGTCTTCAATGTTTTTTTCACCGGATAACATATGTCCTTAATTAATGATTAATGATAGAGCTGGATTCAAGAAATTGGTTTTGCATGCTCTAGAAAAGAGTGATGCAGTAATTCTTCCCGTTCTTTGGTGATAACAAGCAGAGCACTTACGTTGTCCTATTGTTGAAGCAAATATTTTCTTAGTTGCATCTTTACTTAATGAAAAATTCCTTAAGATGTCTTGCCCCATCTCAACTAGTTCTTCCAGATGAAAAGAGTGATAAGAGCAATTGGATAGGTACAATGTCGCCATACCTGGATTTCTTTGGTCTTTTCCCTAAGGCTAAAAGAACTAAGGATAGGACATGCAAACATGCCTCTGAGCAAAGCAGCTAATCGTAAGAAAACGGTGACTTCAATGAAGAAATATGGCTTGGATGGTCATCATGCAGTTCTTCTGGAAGGCATAACTTTTCCACCAGAGAGGAGGTCATCAATTGCTCAAAGTGTGGGGCCTATAAGTGCATTCATGTGCATGATAAGAAATACAGGCAAATGCCGGAACAAATGCGAAGATGCAGTAAAAAGAGCTATGGCCCATGTTCCGCTAATCGATGATCTTATTACTGTTACACGCACTCACTACACATCAAACGAGCTAAAGCCCATTTTGTCTGTACTGGGAGACATATTGCTAATGCAAGCAGGCGAGCATCAAGAGTATCGTTCCTATTAGCCATGTTTGCATATGTGATTAGAATTGCAAGGACAAAAGGAGTTATCCCTTACACTGAAGCTTTTAATGTTTCTGGCCACGGAGCTTTCTTCTTCTATAAGGAAATGTGCAAAGCTAATTTCTCATTGGGTTTCGAGGCAGGCGTGTCTACTGATCAAGCTCGACAAACTGTCTTCCACTCTATGTTCGGAACATACAAGGAAGATTTATCTGTGCTGTCTCAAGTAACAAAAGTTAAATCATGGTACACACGGCAAGAGCTTGGAAACCCTTTCAAGAAAATGGGATCTACCAATAGATCAGTAGTTGAAGCGCCCATTGAATTCATTTATTACTCTAAGTTGTCTTCTGCAAAACAATCTGACCTACTTTCAGGAGTATATTTGCAGACATGTGTCGTACCTGTGTTTAGTGGCATACGCGAGCAAGCCTTCGGTGAAAGAGTTTTCGAACAGTTCGCAGTCTCAGATCTAAGTTGGCCCGCTTTCGATTGGCTGCACTTACTTGGGATTTTGATGCCATTGAACTTAGTGAATCCAGGCTCAGTGCGGATATGTTTGATGATGAAATTGTTCCTGACATCTATGACGAATTTCGCTGTGATCGTCGCTATGAACTTACTGGAAAAAGCCGGAGGTGTATCCACCAAGTCCCGAATAAAAAAGAAATATATAAATAAACTCATTATATTTTGATATTCTTTTTTAAGACAAGAAAAGAAAGAAAATTAATCAATTCAAAATGAATATTTCCATCTATGATTGGTTGAATTGAATACTGCCTTAAATACTGACTTTAAATCCTTGCTACAATCCTTAAAAAATGACATGGCTGGAATGAGCTCTTCGAGCTCTTCATGACTAAGGCTAAAACCATATATAATGAAGTTTCTGAACAAAAAGCAAAGGAGAACTCATGACTTGTGTCTACTATTATCCGTTTTCCACATCTGCGGGCCAAGCATAATCAAGATTACCAATGTCAATACAAAAGCCAAAGACATGGCGAACATAGGCAATAATCCATTTAAAGGATACGGCATTGTTTCGAAAGCTGATAAAAACCCAATGGCAATCACTCTCCCTAGGCTATCCATTGTGTTTGGCCATATGGGCAGGGCTATTTTTAACAAGTTAGGATCCTTGACCAACCTTCCCGTGGCAGCCAAAGAGATAGGATTAGAGAACACTCAATTCCTCGCATGTAACTTCAATCCCAGTAGGATGTAGGTAATAACGACTCTTCGGACAAGATATGTGATTTAATCAGACAATGACTAACGTTTCGGCTACAAGACTGCGGCCCTCATCAGTGCTAAAAACAAATTGACTACAATGTACAACAGTTTCACAACAAAAAGTCTAACAAACAAAACGATAATAACGATTATTGAAAATCGGTGGAAAGAGAACAAACAAACAATCAATATAGGATATCAATCGTGACACTTACCTAGACTGATGGAATATGATGAGAATCTATAAAGCTTGCTCAAGAACGATCCCACTAATATTTACATGACAAAAAACAATGAATTAGTTGACCTCTTATTAAATTCAGGTTATATTGACATAAGACAGTCCAAGAGTATGCTCAACTATTACTGAGTGCCTCCTAAATTATATATTTTACCCAAAATCCACAAAACCGGCCGTCCACTTCGCCCAATAGTGTCGTGTATTAACAGGCCGAACTATCAATGGTCCAAATTTCTCAGTGATATACTAAGTAAACCCTCAAGTCATTTCAAATATAATGTGAAAAACTCATTCCAAGATGTTGAACAACTTAAACATTCAGTTCTTGAAGGTTACGTATTGGTTTCCTTCGATGTCAAGTCTCTTTTCACTAATATCCCAAAAGATTTAGTTGTCTCTGGTTGATAAAATGTGGACGTCCATTGAGGGCTTAACACCAATTCATAAATCCCTATTTATGGATTGCCTTCAGTTTTATTTAGACTTTAGTTATTTTAGTTTCAATTCCAAATCTTATCTCCAGCTTGATGGTACTCCAATGGGCGCTTGCGAATGTCCAAGCATTGCGTATTTGGTAAGAATGATGTTGCGAACTATGTAGTTAAAAATTTGTGGTTTGATCTTCCATTTCTCTTCATTTATGTAGATGATACACTAACTTGCGTCCCAGCTACTCAAGTAGAGAACATCCTTAATTGCTTTAACAGCTACAAGAACAAATTGTCTTTCACTTTCGAAACTTAAGATTCAGGGCAATCTTTACCGTTTTTATATATTAGGTTGCACAACCACAATGGTAGGTTAACCACAGATTGTTACAGAAAATCAATCAGTTCGAACCGTATAATTAACTTCCACTCATAAACTATCTACAAAACGCAATATTATTAGTGAAATGGTTAAGAAAATTGTTTACTTAAGTGATGTTAGCTTTCATAATAACAACAAAAAAGAATTAAGAGCTATTTTACATACCAATGACTCTCCAGCTATATTGACCAACCATTGGATTTCAATGTACACCAATCATTTCAATATTAGCCAGACTGACAACATTACACCAACTTCGCAAGTCTCATCCATTGTACGTTATTTCAAACTTCCATTCATTACATCTACCACAAACTTAATTGCAGGCGTTCTCAGAAATTACGATGTCAATGTTGTACATTACCACATCATCTCAACAAAATCATTGTTTTCATCACTTAAGAACAAAGTACCAAAAGGCAAACGTAGTGGTCTTATCTACAAAATAAACTGTAAGGATTGCAATAAGGCATACATTGGTCAGACAAAACAATATCTATATAAAAGAATAACTCAGCAAATATCCGCTTGTAAAACTGAGAATTTATTGAAACACACAAAGATGTCAGCACTTTGTCGCCATGGAGTCACACTTTCGACTTTGACAATGCAATGATTATTGACAATGAACCATATTACAGAAAAAGGAAAATCCTTGAAATGATTCACATCAATGCACACAATATCACGGTTAACTTTAGGACAGATGTTGAGGGACTTAGCTCACATTACCATGGCCTCATTGAGTTTGCCTCTAATAACTAAACACTTGGTACGATTATAAGTTCCCAGCCAGTAGCTAAACACGGTGTATGTTTGCCATGCCTTTCTCCCCATTGCACTTGCTTGCCACACACATTTGGTGGTTACACACTTTTTGACAGTTGTGACTTAAATCATTCGTTTATGACTGGTTTTCTCACACGTTAAGTTTTCTTCTTGCTTTACGCAATAGTTTTATAAATTTACATCCACTTCTGACAACATAAAATTGATCTCGTCACGTACGTAGCATTCATCCTGGATCGAACAAAATCCAACATTTGTCGATGTTGGTTACGATATTAATTACAATATCACTGCATACAACATGTGGTTGGTGATTGTTATGTTATGTAAGTACTGCCACTTGGTTGTCATAAGAATTGTTGGTCAATCGATTTGTTTTCTGTTGCTCATACACAGCTTCCCCATTTAACAAGACGTCGCATTTACTGGTTAGTTCGAGATTGTACGTATCCAATATTTATTAACTACTTTTCATATTCTATCAGGCTAGGTAAGTGTCAAGATTGATAACCTATATTGTTTGTTTGTTGGTTCTCATTCCACCGATTTTTAACAATCGTTATTTTCGTCTTGTTTGTTGCACTTTCTTTTTGTTATGTTGTACATTGTAGACAATTTGTTTTTAGCTCTGATGAGGGCCGCAGTCTTCTAGCCGAAACGTTAGTCATTGTCTGATTAAATCACATATCTTGTCCGAAGAGTCGTTATTACCTACATCCTATTACATAAAAACGGACGTTAGTTTCACACGTTCATTCCCAGTCTCATGACCGTAACTGATCATGAGACTTCAAAGCCTCATGCAATTGCATTTTTAGGACATTGCCTATATCAGGCTAATATGACTTATAAGACTTTGAAGAGGGACCAAAAGGTTGGGAAATAACCTATGGACTTTCTAGATGAAGCCCTTAAATATGCATCTCTCTCTTCAGAGCATAGTCAGGCAACTGTAGAGCACATGGATTCATTGACTACCGATTTAGAAGCACTATTTGGCCAAAATGCAGATGAAATCCTCCTAAAGATCATTGCCGCCATTAAACCACTCCCTTCCACACACACTGCTTGCCTTGCACCGTGTAACCATGTAACTTCCACCATGCTTGATGTCTCCACTATTCTCGAAACGTTCTCGACTGCGTTGCTTGCAAATATATTCTAAATCACTTTGTGTTCTGTGTAGTATTGATCTACATTCCTCCAGTGCCTCCATCGTGCGTGCTGTCGTCCTCCTTCAATGCACTTGAAGCTTTAGTGAATAAGTGGAACTGCCATACTGTGTTAATTGGAGACTTCAACATTCCCCATCTTGGATCAACACTTGATGCTAAAGCCTCTAAAGCCTCTTCAATGACCGTATTGACGTCTTCGGTCAGGGGAGGCAATTCTCGCGACGCCGGATTATTGGTGAGACGAGAATAATGACGTCATCAACTGAAATGTCGGAAAATGTGATTATGGCACGCATGAAATGAGACTGACATACGGTTAAAATGGAGAGAATATCTCTATTGGGTCAGGGCAATAGAGATTCAGATATTTTTGGGTGCGTTCCGATACGCGCATTGAACGCATCACTACATCACTGATGCGCATCGCTTTGAAATCGATTCGTTTTGTTAATGCGCTCAAAGCGCGTTAGTAATATGGAACGGCTTTCATGTGCTCACAATGCGCTCAATTGACAAGTGGACGTCATACTTTCAAATTTGTGTTTCAAATGCTTTCAAACAAATCTTTCAAGCATGGCAGACAAGAAACTAATTCCGATAATTATTTCTTCAATTTCTTCTTTTATCATTAAGAATTATGATGAAAGCGATTGTGATACTGCAGAATCCAGTGAGAGTGAAGAAGAGATTGAAGAGCAAGAGGTACGTGAAATACAGATCATGTTTGCTATAACAGGATTAGCAGCAAATCAAGAGAAAATGTTCGAATTGAAAAAATTACAGATTTCGTCGAACTCGTAATTCCAAATTTCCACACGACAATATTTTAACAACATTTTAGGTAAGTATTCCAATATCAATTTAGAATTTCAATAAAGTTTATAGTCAATAAGTGGGAAATATTAGTCCAACTAGAGAAAGGAAAAAATTACAGAAAATTATCCTGACTCGGTGGTTTGACTGCCGTGTGGTGCCGGCATTAGAATAGAATCACCCCATGCGCCTTGGGAATCGAAGAAGGTGATTGAAGGTGTGGGCGTCTGACTCTTTGAGTGGCCCCAATTAGCTCTGTCGCTGGTCTTACGACTCCTGTAAACCTTCGGCTCCTCTAACACACAGGAGCACTATTCCTTTCATTTAGGGTTTCGAGGGCTCTAAGCTTACCGAAAACTCTCCTGTGCCCCGGGTACAGCCTCCAAGAACGGGCTTGGTTTCAATTGTGCAACTATTGATTAAAGAGCCTCTTTATAACACCAACAGATAAATTTTCCAAATTAAGACCCACAATGAAATCTCCGACCGAACAAACGGTCGTTGAAGAGAACTCCACCCCTGATAAAGTCCCCTGTGGCTGCGAAAGGAATTCGCGACGCGAAGGGGATTAGCGTCTCATCAACGCATCTGTCGAGACAGACGCGGCGCGTCAACTTCCTCCCATAAATGCGAGCTCTGTGGTGCGGAATTCGCTACCTATGTAGGCGCAAGTCAGCATATGAGAGTTAATCACCCTGCAGAGTGTAATGCGAAAAACGCGGAAGGCACTGATCACGAGAAGGAGCGGTGGTCATTGCTGGAAACAACGATCATGGCGCTTATTGAAGCAAGATATCGTGGAGATTCGTTTGCCATTAACAAGTTTAACATTAACAAACACTCAGATGCAAGGGAGGACCTTAGACGGTATCAAGGGCAAGCGTCGCAGCACTGAGTACAAAACGCTTGTTGCTACAAATAAGAGGGAATTGGAGGAAGTCATGGAAGTTGGGGATGATGAGGTATTTACTGCCGAACCTGAACCATTGTACAATGTGATCCCGGCGTCACCGCCAGCGCTTAGATGCGAAATCGAGGAATTCTCGATTCTGGAGATGACACCGGAACCACCACGCTCCGCACCACCTATTTTGATGACTGAGGACAGAAATGCTGCAATCTTGCGCGATCAATTTATCGAGGCAAATGCTGCCTCCCATGAGAGAGAGCTCCTGGAAATCTTGTTCAGTACGCGCGCGGACGCGACTAAAGCGATTGACCTAATGGTGGCGGAGTTAATACCTCCCCATCGGGCGACAGTTTTGAACAACAAAGCCTCGGCCGGAGGAGCAGCTATACATACCCCTGCTGCTTCCTCTAAGAGGGCGGAGAAGCGACGGTCCAGAGCTCAATCTTACAAGCTGGCCCAACAACTATACAGGAGTGATCGTGCGAGACTTGCACGCAGTATTTTAGATAATATCCCCCTGGCCTGTGATTGGCAACCTTCAGTGGAAGCGATCGAAAATATCAATCATCGAGTTTTCAACTGAGGAGGGTGGGCCGGGCGGTCACGACAAACGTAATTGCACACACATAAGCGAGGAACACCTTCTCGAACTCAACGGGCCATTTCAAAATTCGGAATTAATTGACGCGGTGGCTAAGGTCAAATCACGTGCATGGGGTCCCGATGGGAGCACTTGTTGGAGTTTTGGCGCCTGGGATACCGGGAGACGTCAGTTGTGATGCAACTTGATGTTCTTCTGGGGCCACATTCCGGGTTCCTTAAAATCGTATAGAACAACACTGATTCCTAAAACTAATAAAAAACTGGATATTATCGATAATTGGCGGCCTATCACTATAGGATCAGTGTTACTCAACATTTTTTTCCAAATTACTGTTGAAAATACTGAATACAGTCCCATTCATCGGGCTCAAAAAGGCTTCACCACAGATGATGGAGTGTTGTACAACAACGCTCTCGTGGACTCAATAATAAGAGCCAGACGGGCTGCAGCTCGGCCGAATACCATTATCTCTTTAAACCTCAAACGAGCGTTCGACACGATCGATCACTCCGCCATCGAGAGAGCCTTGCTCAACAAAGACAGCTCGGGCAATTTTTTTAACATCGTGAGAGACGTATCGAGATTGCACAACCTCTATCAGGTGTTGGAAGAACACCTCTCGTCCTTTGGAAATGCGGCGTGGGGTCAAACAAGGCGCTCCACTTTCGGCAGGTCTTTTTAACTTGGTACTAGATCAACTAATCCAAAGTTTACCAGCAGACTGCGGACGGCGAATTCATCCTGCTTTTGGCATACGTGGATGATATTCTGCTGTTGGCCCCAACGAAGAGAGAAGCTCGACTTTTTGTTAGAGAAAGCACACAGTTTTTTTTTATCGCAGGGCATGGCCCTGAATGTCAAAAAGTGTTCAGCAATGATCGTTGAAACTGTGCCACGTGCAAAGCGACTTGTCGCCCGCCTCGAGCCATTCTCCCACATTGATGGCTCTACCATCAGAACTACCTCCATAGGCAATTATAAATACCTTGGTGGGCATTTTAGCTGTTTTGGCAGCACCCAGCCCACTAACGCCCTGCTGAAGCTAGAGGCTCAGCGTCTGTTGAGAGCTCCACTGAAACCATCGCAGAAACTATACATGGCCTCCACATACCTTTTCCCGCGTCTGCAACACCTACGGGTGAGCAAGACGATCCTAGCTCGCGCGGATATCCTTTGCAAATCCCTGGTGAAGTCAATTCTTCACCTACATAAGACCACGGCGAATGCGCTCTTGCACGCCGCGCGCAGCGACGAGGATTCGGGATACCGAATTTTGAAACCAAGTTAGTAGTTTAGGTCAACGTAAACATAAAGAAATGGAACAAAGAAAACAAGTTTATTCAAAGTTGACGAAATTAAGTCATGCATCACTAACGATGCTATGCTTGGACTTAATGGGACACCCATCGGTGTGCCCTCTAGTTGCTTATAAAGATTATAATTGAAAGAAGAATAGCTTGTACCCTAAGCAAAAATTGACTATCGATTTAAACATGGTATGGTCAATAGGTGTAATTTGAGAGATATCAGGCCAATATTTGTCAATTAATTCAAGGATTAGCGCTTTAGGTATATTGGTAAAAAGCGACTTGACGTCGAAAGATACTAAAACATAATTGGTGGGCATCGATATAGAATTGAGTGCTAGTGATACTTGGAATGAGTTTTTAACGTTGTAAGTAAATTTATTAGATAACTGTGTAGGGGCCGGCTACAATAGCCGGATAAACCACGTATAACACTATACCGGGAATAAATTGCAAAAAGTCAATCTACCATCGATGTAAAACAGCCGTATAGGCAATCGCGCCGATAAACTGTGGGATAGGCTATCTGGTGCCGACAGCATCGTATAGCATCTTATACCGAGTTTAGCATGACGTATGGTGACGTTTGGTGTCACACAGTGGTCCAGAACATCTTTCCCCGGATTCGTCGCATTAGCTTATTCGCTATTCCACTGCACATATTCCGTGTGGTTTTGCTGTGCAAATTGCAATCGTTTTTTACCTGATATGTCGGAAAAACGCAGTCGTTGCCCCAATTACACGCCAGCGGAGATCGACATATTGGTCGATTTGGGTGAAGAGAACCAATCTGTCCTCGGTATGTACATATTTTAGTTGTAATATCAAATGCTGATATCTCAACTATTAAAATTAGTTTTTTTTTTTAATAATAATGCCCTTTTTTGTAGAATGTAAAGAAACTGATACGATTACCAATAATGTGAAGAATAACAAGTGGACAAAAGTCGCTGATAAATTTAATACAATGTGTGCGACTGGCCGGAGTGGGCCAAATCTATGAAACAAATGCGAGTCCATGAAGAAAAATTGTAAGCAGGAATATGCCAAGTTCAATGCAAATGTATACAAAACTGGTGAGCCGGATTTGTCTGTCAGTCCAGGTGACGGCCTCTGTGATCCGCGGTGCGTAGCAGGGTGGCGCGCTCGGGCGCGCGTGGACGTTCGCGTTACTGTCCGTCGAGCGGTTTCCCGC
>JARJDQ010029771.1:0-24744 GCA_030264215.1 Geostiba sp. GC000077
TATGTAGGGTATATAAGTGGAAAACACTTTCAATTCAATTGATATGAAATGCACTGTTTTCAAAGCCACCATATTGATTGGAAAACATTGTTTTCGACTATGGGAGCAGATAAATTAAATTTGCGAAGCAGTGCGAAGATTTCTTTTAGTACTGTATGATTTTTATTCTTGCGCATATTGAATTTGTTGAATATAATATGACCAAAACAATCAAATAATAAAATGCTTGATTATTCCCTCCGCATACGTTCGAGGTGCGAGCCATGTCAATAGTGAACAATGGGCATTCAAAATCGTGCCACTCACCAATAACAAATCGCGTATTTTTATGATTTTCATTTGATTTTATCCAAAATATAATTTTAAGCACGGCAATCCGCCACGCAATGATGCGGACATTGTTTGTTCGTTTTAATTCAAGTACTAAAAATAATACACCTCGACGTCGATCCGAGTGTAACGAAAATAACAGCAAATGCATTGCATATATTGCATATATTAAATTGACGCATATGTAAATTTGATTTTGTGCATCCCTCAGTGTGAATCCGCCAATCTGCATACGTATTATATTATAATACAGTTTCATATTAATAAATTTGGTTATTGTTATTATTCATATATTATTGCGATATATTGCGCTGCATTTTATAAATTTGTCGATTAACATGCGTATGAGTGCGCGTGTAAAAGTTCCGGCCGAATAAAAGTGCACACTTTATTGTGCGCGCTTTATGAACCAAATCCATGGCGATTATGCCTATGCATTTATGATAGCCGTCCAAAAATGAATAATAATGCGTTCGCCGTGCCGAATTCTAGCCAAACAACGGCTAAAAATGAACATTCACGCACACAAACACACGCGTATTTAATGAAAATTACCTGCAATTGCATTGCACATGGTTGTAATTAATTTCGTGCACACTGGCGAGGTGACAACGGCTTCATTTGCAATAGTGTTGCTTGCTACGAATTTCACAATTTCCATTTTTTTTTTTCGTTGACAATGTTGCCATACGAACGTTACTTTGTGCACTTGAAGACTGATTGCGATAACGTATTACAAAACACCTTGTACGTTCACTAAATTAAATGCAATACTGGCGAGAATTAATTTAAGGAGGTCTCGGTGGTATTTTACAAGTCATTTCCAAAAATTCAAAAATGATTCCATTTACACAGCTAGATGGATGATAGGAGAGATCAAATCAAGAAGATAAGTCACATACTCAATGGATCTCAAGATATATCAATTTGATACTTTTATTTATATCTTTCTGGAGGCAGTTTAAAAATGTGGAATTAGTAGTATTTAATTGTAGAAGTTGAAAGAAAATTTTAGAATGTTATGTTATATAGGTACCCATATTTTTTATTTTTCTATTTGACCCAAGCTTCCTCAGCAATTACAGTTTAAAGTTAAAAATAATTAACGGGTATGACGTTTGATGTTCACTCACAATAATGGCCGAATGTCAACATTTTCTGACATTCAACCAATCGAAAGCAAGAATTGACTTCTGGTTCTTGTTTACGGGCTGTTGTGCAGCGGCCTTTACCATTTTAACTTTAAACTGAAATTGGGGCCAAGTCGAAAAATAATAAAATACGAGAATTTACTATTTTAAAATTATCTTTGCATTTCTGCAATTAAATACCGCTTATTGCACGTTGGTAAAACACTTCATTGAAGGAATCATGCAAAAGTTCAAACTGATATATCTCGAGAACGATTGAGTATTGGACTTTCGAGTTTTGGATATATTTGACTTTTCTTCTTGTCTCCCCTATCATCCTCCTAGCAGTGTATAGTTATTTTATTAACACCCTGTATAATCACATTTCTATAGTTAATCGTTATGTTATGTTGTCGCATATATTTTTGCCTGAAAATTTGTAGGTACTCAAGAACTGTTATCGACAATGATTTCTTATTGAAAGCCACAAGTAATCTCAATGAAAGTTGTGTAAATCTTATCGAATTGAAGAACTAACCATTCATTAATGTCGTTAAAGCTAATTTTATATATTTTAGGAATGGTAAATTTTTGTTCACAAATGGATTTCACATTCTGTATTGAGTATTGAAAAATATCGGAGAACGGATCCGTGTATCACAACTTATTTGAGGAACTTAATCCAAATATGAATTCTGAAATCAGTTTGTCTCTATCAGCTCAACTTTTAGTTCCAGGAGAACAAGTGTATTATCTTATCTCTTGTTTATGGAGGCAGTCAGCCTAAGAAAAATAAGTGGGAAATATGGATACACTGAGAGAAATAATTGATTGTAAATACAATTTTAAACCCTATTTTTACCATTTAAAATATTTAAATACGGCGTAAACACTTAAATGGTATTTGTTACCATTGTATTAATGGTATTATGCAAAGTGTATGCTTAAATGCTTATGCTTAAATGGTAAATTCACGTATTGCTGGATTTGCTGAACAGTACCTACTCAGGACTGTACGTTTGTGGTGTTATTTACCATTTATAAATGGTAATTTAAAAAATTGCTTTATGTGATTCAACCACTACAATCGGTAGATTAGAAGGATATATTGGTTTTCGTAAACACTACAAAATAACTAAAATAACTATACCTAAATGTTTTTATAATAATAAAAATATACATAGCGTTTTTTTTTTAAACGATTCATTGACAGCCAAACAAAGCTGTAAACACAGGCCGTGATCGCAGGAACTGGCACGATTATTGTTTTTATCAATCAAATGAAGTGTGAAATGAACAGATTTTCACAATTCGCACCATTGATTAGGAAATAGGAAATAATAGTTGATTTAACACTGTTTATATTCCCAACAAGAAGAATAACTCCATTGACATTTTCCGGATATCTTTCTTGACAAATTCTTACAACTTTTTTTCTCTGATGATCCTCATCATGTTTTAAATCGAGCTCAATGGTGCATGGATATTGATTAATATGTTGAGATTGGTTTGGTTTGGGTTGGTTTGGAGATTTGAGATTTAAGCCTTCATATATCACACATGAACCGTAGTCAATATGTGTAATATTGCATGAAAATATTGTAGGATCTTCCGACACACCGAATAATTGTGGTAAAGTATTTCGGAAATCCATACATATATTATTGATTTCTTATACAAACGAATCGACTAATCAAAGAATTTCAATATGTCATAAAAACGAATTCATCATGTTATAATTCTATGTATCAGAATGATGTTGGAGGTAGGAGGATAAAAATCATGTGGGAGTCTCACAAAGCTAACTAGCTCTCGATGTTCCGGGGTGATATTGATATATGAAATTCAATAGAATCATTAAGAATCATTCGAATCATTAAATGTATTCCAATGTTTTTCAAATAATTCCAAACATCATTAGTGTGATTCCGAAATGCTTGCAAAGTATCCGATTAAACCTGCAGTCACATCGTTATTTCATGATGGAAAAAACTTTTTGTAAATAATTCTATTTCCGAGATTACACACAGGATTCAGGGATTTGTTCCAGCTGTCGCTGTCGCTGTACATTTTTAATTCTAATGGTCCACTGAAGGTGTCTTCAGTCTTCAGTCTTCAGAACAAGTTTTCAAATTTATATATATATTTTGAAGATCAGGATTCTAAGTTTAAAATTTAATTCCTCCTACGATATTGCGAGTGGATCAAAAATGTCAATTGGAAGAGAGAATAGATAACAAATTAAGTAATCATTCAATTACGCCTTAAATTAAAACAAAAGAATAATTAGAAACAAAGTTGACAAGGAAACTTTAAAGCTCTGTATCTCGGCTATGAAGAACAATTTATCTAATTCTTTTTATCATTGTATTTCATTTAGTGCCATCTATAAAACCACCAAAGGAATTCCGCATGAAAATCAGATATACAGGGTGTTAATAAAATAATTAAGGTGGATGATAGGAAAGATCAAAACATGAAGAAAAGTCCAATATTCGAAAGTCCAATACTCAATCGTTCTCGAGATGTAATAGTATGAACTTTTTCATTTCTCCTTCCATTGTTTTACCAACGTGCAATAAGCCATATTTAATTGCAGACATTGAAAGATAATTTTAAAATAGTATCCCTTATTATTTTTATTTTTCGACTTGGGCCAATTTACCTCTGCATTGCAGTTTAAAGTTAAAAGGGTAAGTTGTCAATATTGTGAGTGAATGTCAGACGTCATACCCGTTAATTATTTCTACTTTAAACTGTAATTGCTGAGGAAGCTTTGGTCAAATCGAAAAATAAAAAAATAATGGCATAATATTCTAAAATTTTCTTTCAATTTCTACAAGAAACATATAAATAAAAATTTCAAATTGCTATATCTCGAGAACGATTAAGTTTTGGATTTTCGAGGATCAGACTTTTCTTCTTGTTTTAATCTCCATTATAATCCACCAAGCTGTGTAAAGTTTTATATTAACACCCTGTATATCTCGGCCATGAGGAACAATTTACCCAATTGTTATTCGCTAAATGTACTTATTTCAAGGCAATCGATAAAACCTCCAGAGATAAGCTGCGACTAATGAATCACCCTGTATTATTAAAAGTGTTGCTTCAAAGTGGAATTGGAACAACCGATAAGCTCTATTTTGAGGTGGCATACATCTTAATTTGTATCCACATGCAGTCATCGGAGGGCCGATGTTTGAGGAATATTTTAAGTACCGCAATAAGCACGCTACTGGACACACTCAACGCATTGTGTAAATTGATAATGTGTTCTAATAGATGCAGAGGTGGTCGCAAATGGCATGTGCGTGCTCATATTAAAGTGGGCGCTAAGAAGTCTCACATACAACGCATCGGCATCGTTTTGTTGCGTTTTAAAGGGGCGAAATTGAATTAGATTTGCCGGCGCGAGTGTCCTCGACTCGTCGCCGTTGGCTCCTCGGCCAATTTGTTTACATTTTACATTATCACATGGGAATGGTCAGTACGCGATACGATCAATTCAAAATGCTCGAAGAAACAAATTCTTGCGTGGCTGATGTGAAAATTTGATTTAAAAAGTTGACGTAGTCGTGTGTCCACATCCACCCAATGTTCATTCATTGATGGCGTCCCATAGAGCAGAAATCCGTTTCCTGTCCGTTCGGTGTTGGACAATAACAAAATAAAATCTCATTCAAGCTACACACATACCTCACCTCTATATGCAGGTAACAAGTGTTCCTTTCGTGAGGCGCAACAAAAAATGATTAACGAATAACTTTACTTCATTATTGAAGTAGACAAGTAGAGTATGGATCGGCGCGTCGCGTCGCCAGTTAAGATGTGTATGCTTTCGAATGGAAATTGATTCTTTTTTATTAGCGCATTAATGAATGTGTCTCAAGTACGAAACGTTTAAGCCAATTAAATTTCCAACGTCTGCGTCCTGCGTGTATTTAGAACGATTATTTTAAGATCTATTAAAATTTCGCTTCTGAGAAATTGAAACGCTCAGTGAAAGTTAGGGGTTGAAAACACTGCGCAGACAACAAAAACAGGCACTATGCTGAAGTAGCTGTTCGACACAATTTTTAAGTGAGACAAAACAGACGGCGCGGCGGGCTGCCTAATTCCCCGCTTCCTCATTAAGTCGCAGGGCCGTCGTAATCACTAATCAGCAGCGCCGCATCATCGGCCGAAATGTAAACAGTCAGGTTGCTCCGCGCTCAAGTGCCGCATTTAAATAGCGCCCCTTTTTACATGTACCCTCAACGCGCAGTGTGCCCCTCGTTAATCAATTAAGTCACTTAAAGAGCGATTTTCATTTGTTGCACCACTCAGCGCTAAATACTGATGTGATATTTTAACGAGTGCAACACATCACTTCAAAACTTTGAATTTGAAATTAATTTTAACTTGATTCTAGTGTAGATTTAGCCGGGTTGTGGGAAAATAGTAAATAGTAACTGACGCACAGGGTACACATCGAATTGAATGAAATTAAAATGTTTCAAGTTGCTTTACGCGTTTGATGTTAATTAAATGTATTTGTGTGCACAATGTAACAACAATTTTCGCTCTTTATTGACACTGCGTTCGTATTGGTCTCCAATTGGTGTGCTCGTGTAGCGAAGCAATAAAAGACATAATTGGATCGTAATTTAGAAATTTATCAACTCGCAATTTGCTATTTTGACCCGCCGAACGCGAGTTGTAACAAAAACAAAGGACACACTGTGATTCGTCAGATTCGTGCGCAATTTCTGCTGAACGTGCACGTCTGTTGCGTTTTTTATCGCCTGCTGTGTTATCACCATAATAATGTTAATGATAGACTGTGTTTTTTGGGCTTCTGGTTCAGCCACTAGTTGAAACTTCAAAAAATTAGGAATTTTGTAAACAGCGCGCAGACCCAGACATGACGTCTGGGCGCACTCAAGCACCACAATTAACAACTTATCATTTTAGTCTGAGGGTTGTGGGGTGTCTGGCGCCCCTAAGAGAATTTCATTCCCAGCCACTTCACTGGCCTTGCCACATGCATTCAAGCCTTTAAAATCTTTATATAAGTTACAAATCTATTTACAAAAAAAAAATCAAAAACAACAATGAGCAGACAATGCGTTTATTTTAATTAATTATGAATTCAATGAACATTAGTCAATTAAAATTGATTAGCGCTGCATAACTGCATCATTGCAATAAACAACGTTGTACCATCATCTCATCTCACTGCAGCATCCAGAGGCCGACACTTATTCATCACATCCTATCGGCTGCGGCGTCAATAAAAATACAAATACATTTGGCGTCATTACTATGATTACAATGCGAGTATAATACCATTATTAAACGCGAATAGGTATTATATCCATGTTATGCGCTATCGTTTATTCTCTTGGCCTTGCAAGTTAATCACACACGTTCGTGCACTGCATAAACGTACATAGTACATGAACAGCAACCGCGAATATTATCAGTCCAAAGTTGATTTGTTCGCAGCTCGGTTTTTTCTAGCGCTGATCATGAATATATCTGTTTTGGTGAAATATTATCCGTTGGGGTAATTACTTATGTAATAATAATTAGCTAGCAACAAACAAATCGCAATAAATCATAGTACAAATTTCTGTACGACAAAATTGATTTGTCAACATTTTCATAGAGAAAGTGCTCGAAGGTTAAAACTAGTTTGATTTATTATAAATTTTTAATAACCAGCTCGGTATCGCATCCGCCTATAGCACGATTCTCATGTTCAATTGTCGGTCTGACCGTGTGTATCGGGCTTAACATCTAGAAGAGACAATAATATTTTTTTGTTTTTAAGATTTAAATAATTTACACGGTTTTGGGTATATCCTTCTAGGAGACGATAGTATCTCCAAAAAGTCGATAGACCAAAAATCATCTTATTAAAAGTCGTCTCATTTACGAGGTATTAATTTTCTTTAATTGTTACAAATAACAAATAAAAGATAAATTATTATTTCACCAAGAAGGTACTATCATCCCCTAGAAGGATACACTCAAGACCGTAAGCACATTCTGGATCCTGGATTCCAGCACAAAAAACATTAGTTTATATACTTTTAGTCTATACAATAAACTTTAATGACTCACTTAAATATTTGACGTAAAATCACGATTTTACAACCGATCGCATGGTAACGCCACACCGCCATGCCTATAGCCTAGTATAGACAACCAGCAAGCAGCAAGTATGCATGTAGGTACTTATGCAAATATTGGTTTTAACTCATTCTAGCCCATTGTTAGTGCAGTGAAAAGAATGTCAAAAGTAAACAAGAAATATGAATATCGACAATAACTGTCTAACTTTTTGCACAAACAAGATAAATATTTGGTTTGACGAGTTGACAAAGCTTTCGAAGCTTTGACTGGTAAGCTCGATTTGAGCGCGCTCGTCGGATGCAGGAAGTTACAATTGATGTGCGTACGGCTTCGCAAAAGGCCAAACAAAGCTCGTCGGACGTTGGTACTTGGTGTTGGTGCTTACTCACATAGGCAGTATTCCCATGCGTCCCACGACACGCGGCCTCCTGCTACTTTATTTACATGTGGACGCTTTCACAATTATTTAATTTAACATAATTAATAATTTATTGTAATGAGCAGCCGCATATGACACTGGCATGTTCAATACGTCTTTGTGTTGAACTTTCAATTTTCATCTCATCAATATTTTAGGTTCTAACCCAGATATAACCGTGTTATGTAACAAATATATCGCCGCGCTCTTAAATGTCAACATATCTGGTATATGCTCAAAAATATATATCTGGTACATATAAATGTGCTTACATAACCAAAGTAACATATATTATGCTATATACCCACTATATTTTTGATAATATCGATAATATCGATAACCATACTTGTAACATTGTTTTATACCTGATATGTTTCATATTTACATACCAGATATATTATACGTTGTTATATACCTGATATGTACCATTTAAGGAAAAAAAAACCGGCGGTGGTACAAGTTTGTTATATAGCTGGTACATTTCTGATACATTATTTTGTTTACTGGGAAGGGTGTAACATGATTTTGATGATTTGAACGCATGTCTCTTAATTGAAATTTCCGCTGTGCTTATAATTAACATATGTATTGTTTGGTTTGCAGTGTGAGGAAGGATGTAAATTGTGGAAATCGGCCGTGGAGACGTCCTGCGAGAAGGCATGCGTAAGTGTGTGTAATGATATTCACATCAAACTCTAGCCTCTTGCTAGCTTCTACGTAACTAGCGTATACTTAATCTAGTGTCGACGGCCAAAACAAAAATATTCAATTAATGCGTTGTATTTTCAATTTAATTTATGCCCCAAGTTATCTAATGAAGAGTGAATAAGTCATTGGTCACCGATAACATTTATTATGGCATCTATTCTGCTATCAACGAGTTTTTCATGATTAATTTCTCTCCACTATTCGAAATCTGTTTGTGTTCTGTGCGTCGATAGAACGTCACCACGACCATCATGCCAAAGACTTTGTACTGCATTCTCGGCTGCAACGATGCGATCTCGTTATACGGCATGGAGCTGCAGTTGCGATTGGGCGACCTGCCGGCGCCGGCGCTGGTGGCGGACAGCCTCACGGCGACGTCCCTGCGCCTCGAGTGGAACTTCCCGCTCGCCCATGACGCCGGCGTCAAGTATTTCCTGCAGTACGAGGAGCGCGAGGACGCCTGGCAATACTGCCGCAACCAGAGCTGGGGCGTCCTAGATACAGTATTTGTTGATCATTTAGAACCGTATACTAAATATAGAGTAAGTCTGTCTGGATGTGTTCTGTTGTGGTCGCGAGATTTATAGGACGCTTCTTGTAGTTTAGGGTCGTCCTGCTATTGACTGAAAGGACGGAGCCGATTGTCTCGCCGCCAAGCGTAGTGATCAGCACACTGCCGGACGGGGTACCGGCATCGCCTCCGAGCAAAGTACGTGCTGTCCCGGTGGACTCCACACGGATCACTGTCAGCTGGGAACCCGGTCCTTTCCCGCACGGCCCTCTCCTTTCATATGTACTCCGCATTACAGATAGCCAACCAAATGGATACTCGGCACTCAAGGTGTGCCTCGTTTTAATAAATAAATACGTTTCTAATGCACCTCTAAATTTTCGTTGCACACCCTTTCTCCTTGATCTTTTTGTTTGTTTGCTAACCTTCTATGTTTATACTGACAAACTTCGTCATGCACCTCTGCTTCTTTTCATAAGGATGACTCTCGAAATTGTGATGACAACGCAAATCTGAAAACCTAAACGTTGTCATCCGGTTTCAGGAATCATAGATCTTTTTACAATTTTTTTAAACGTTTCATTTGTTGATTTCTATTAGGATTTACCAGCAGAGACGAAATTTTTTATGTGCAAAAACTTGAATCCGAATAGTAACTACACTGTTTCTATTAGTATGCGAAACGGAATAGGCGCTGGACCACCAGCAGTAGTCACAGTGGCAACCCCAAAACAACCAAAAGGTAAAACAACACAGAATGTACCGCTTATAATTACTAATAGATAAAATTTTGTATTAGTGAAACATTCGGAAAAGCCAATATTAATATTAGGCGCCAACCATGTCGTCATTGAGCAAGGAACTGATATGATCGACGAACCTGTGATACTCTACAACACCAACAACGCATTCATTACCGGTAACTCATACCAAAATAGCTACACCATTTCGGAGCGCTAATGAACTAACTAATGAACGTTTAGGTGTGGCCATACATGTCAGCAAGAAGCTGCTCTTCGTGTCCGATTCAGATCGTAACGTGTATCGGCTACCACTGCACCAGTACACGAATCACAGGAGCAAAACGAAAATACTTTCTGCTGCTCAGCTAGACTTCCTACCGCTGGACCTGTCCATGGACTGGCTCAATGAGCATTTGTATATTCTGGGCGAGGTCTCACGACAAGATGGAAAATCAGCTTGGCAGATTGCGCGATGTAATTTGACCGGCGGCGAGTTGACCGTTGCGATTGCTGGATTGCTGCATAAGCCAACGCACTTCGAAGTGGATCCGTACAATGGCTATCTCTTTTGGGGCATGGCTAGCGGGATCTACCGACTGGACTTGGCCGATGTGAGCAACGGCATCAAACACGAAGTGAAGCCGTTCAAGATCACCGGCGAGAAATATCTCGGCGCGTTCACCATTGACCATGAAGACTTCAAAATTCTCGTCGCACATCAAGTGAAGAATACGGTGATATCGATTTCGTTCGATGGGAAAGAAGTGATGAACATGCGGCCGAAGGCAACGCGACCAAGGTTTGAGAAAGTGCTCTCGCTTGCGACCGCAAACGACATTCTCTACTGGACCAACGGCGTTGAGGTGTATTTTGAAGAGCATCATCCAGATAATAACTACTACTTTCATAACTCGTACCCGCTATCATTATCCAATACCTACTCACAAGTATTAGTAAACTTGACGAGTAGTCAATCTACTCCTATTCCATTGAATCCACCAATAAATGTTGAGACTATTTTTGGAGAGACGAACGCAAGAATATCCTGGCAGGTGCCGCACATATTAGGGTGGCAGGGAAAAGGAGCTTGGAGAAACTGGTCCTATGATATCTCTATAAAGGACATGACAACTCATAATACTTGCTATGTTAGAGACATTAACGCCACTTCGCATACAATTTACGGACTGACTGAAGACACTGAATATGTGATTAAAACATTAGCGTACACCATGTCTGGAAATGGCCCCTGGTCGACTGAATTTACCGGGCGTACCTTAAAATCAAATCCAGATAACACCACAGCCACTATTCTTTGGTCTGGTACTGAAGGCTTGCTTCAATCGGATGTGACTGGAGAAAACATTGAAACCATCATCCACTGCAGTTCGAATATCGGCGCCAATGTAACCGACATTGCGTGGTATGAAGATTTACTCTTTCTCGTTACAAACACATCGCAGTTGCTGTGGTACAACACTACCAGTCAGCAAAATGGCACATTAAGTGACATCGACTCAGTTCGCAGCGTGTCCATCGATTGGGTTGGGAAGAAGTTATATTGGTGCAATCCAAAACAACAAATGGTAAGTTAACCATTGATCAATGCTTGCTCATTTTCATTTCACTGGTCCATTGCAGATAATCAGAGGCAACTTTAACGGCACTCAAAGAGAGCACATCAAATTGAATACCCTGGCCAAAGAATTGCACGTTGATTCAATTAACGGCTACTTGTACTGGTCCACCGGACACACGCTGGAGTGCTCTCGACTAAATGGCGAACATCACTTCAAATACCACGAATCGCAAATGTTTTCGGGCCTGCATGTCATGGGCCTAACTCTGGACATGGACCATAAGTACATCTATTGGATCGTGCGCGGATTTGACCATTCGGATTTATTCCGTGCTCCAATGGCTGGGACTATCGATAATCCTTTGGCCAATGTGACAGAATACAAATTGAGGGTGTCTAATTTGACCGGCCCGTTATGCTACTTCAACAATCGCTTAATCTGGCTGCAGGATGATAAGAGCGCAATGATTAGTGATTTGGAGGGGAAGAATACCGCATGCATCAGAGGGAAGAACCTGTTGAACTTGAATACTGTTTATGTCAAAGACAGTGCTCTACATTTAATGCCAAGTTAGTCAAATCTCTCTTAAATCTTTCCACCTTTCCTCTTATTTATTATTAATATGTGTATAGATGTCTCCGATGAAGAACTAATTGTGATACCAGCAACAATTGATGTAGGTTCCATAAGTATTGTCGGCACGTGGGACGCATTCCACATCGAATGGGAAGAAGTTACGAATGTCAATTACGGCGTTGTATTTTACGAAATCAAGGTCGACACGGCTTCCAGAAATGACTCAACGGTGCGTGCTTCAGCTCTTTACTCATGTCAAATAAAATCAATCAATAAAATTGCTTTTTTTTTCATTTCAGAAGAAGGCAACAAATGCAATGATAAAGTACTGGCACTCAATTCCACCCTTTACCTTGCTGCACATTTCAGTCAGGGCATTTACCTATTGGGGCGCATCAGTCTACACGAAGATCAAGTTGCATTCGCCTCCATCCGTTCCGCAGGCACCTTGTAATCCACGCGGTTTCGTCACGCATGACTATCGCCCGACGAATTCGAGTCTGATGAACATTACGTATCGATGGGACGCACCTGATGTTGCCAACGGTGTGATCCAAGGGTACCACATCATGTGGTGGTATGACGATGAAGAAAATGGTAATACTACAACTATCCTAGCCGGAAACCTCACTGTTGAAGCTACTGTGAAGGAACTTGTCGTTGAAAACCTTCTGACGCGAAATTACTCCTTCCATGTTTCCGCGTATACCGAAATCGGTGAAGGGGACTTCAGCATGAACATCGTTGTCGATACCTCGATTGAGAAGCCCATTCCAAAGATTCTGGTTGCTGCTGCGAATACCATTTACTTACAGGACATGGACACATTCACTAACATTACGCTCATTGAAGGCGGAAGATCCCCTATTCAAATCAGTTACTTGTATGCTGAGCAGAAGATATTTTGGATTAATGATATCAACGAGTTGGCTATGTTGAACTTTTCCCGAATGGTAGAGATCACTGGCAATTTAGTACATTTAACTGTTGATTGGCTCGAGCGAAGCGTTTATTATTTGGTGCATAACAAAGGGCTCAGTACCGTGTTCAAGCTGGACTTGAACCTGTACGAACGTGGTATTGTGAAGAATATGAAGATAGTTGAAATGCTGGAGATGATTACAAAAATACAAGTATCACCATTCGAAAGGTCTTTGTATTGGTTGCAATGGAACAAATTGAAGTCTGAAGGGAAAATCTTTAGAGCTAGCGTCAGAGGTAAACATTCGAGTTCGTTTATTGATACTGGAAGTCGTTGTGATTGTCCAAAAGTCACCGGCCAAACATTCACTGTGGACAGTTCATTGAAATTTAAAACGCAATTGCTTTATCTTTCCGGTGATCGGGTGATAGCCACTGAAGATGGTTGTAAATGTAAAGTGCTAATAGATTCACTATCCTCGAACATTACGTCCATCACTGCTGATTTTAACAATGTGTTCTGGACTGATAAGAAATTGCACATGCTAAATAAGAACACCCGATTTCCCGATGTTTGCGTGGAGAACGCCAAGGTGAATGACGTAATGATCTATGGGTCAACCAGTCAGCCGTACCCGCGCATGGAGTGCCTCAAGCCGGTGAACACTCCCGACATTAAGGTGTCAATGGTCAAGCGCAGTTCGCATACGTTAACGCTGAAGATGCCCGATTACCCGTCCCCGTGCAACACAACAATGGCGACGGTGAAATACATTATCTACTATGCCAAGTACAACATGATGGCGGGACCCCCCAGCTGCGACGAGTCGTGCATTAAAAAGACGACCTTTGACACCACCACCGATATTATCAGTTTACGTCCGTACACAAAGTACGTCTTTGCCGTGGCGCTGACGAACTATTTCAGCGATCATGATGACGACAGTATTGTCATCGGGCCCGGCGTTGTATTTCAAACTGATGCAGGTGCGCCAACACCACCGCGCAACGTACGCGCTGATGTCCTCAATCCAACTTTACTGAGCGTGCGATGGGAGCCACCGGCGTCTTTGAACGGTGACTTCGTGTACTACGTAGTGCATTGGCAAACCGATGGTGCCATCAGCGGTGAGCGCCACAAGGGGGAACAAACGGTCATGAATCATCTGCACGCTGCTGTACTGACCAAACAACAGACTGTCTCTTCAAATGAAACGTACTCCATTTGGATTCGTGCCTACAGCCACACGAATGAGACGTCCAGCGATAGCAGACACGTTACCATCACGACATTCCCATACCCTGAGGCAATTCGACTTGTTACTAACTCTGCCACGGAATTGCGCGTGCAATGGAATGTCTCACGTTTTGTAGATCAGTTTACTATTCAGTACACCTTGCTTACGAGTGACTTATGGATAGACATTAACGAAACTAAAGTAGATGGCCCTGTAGCAGAGGTGACACTCAAAAACCTCATTCCGAAAACAGCATACAAATTCAGATTGAATTTGAAGTATCCTCTGGATATAGAGAATTACATCTGGCCCAACGATTCTCGATTTGCCTTTGAAACCCTTGGCGATCGTCCATCACCACCTGGAATACCTCGCATTCAACATGTAAAGAACGATGTGTATAAAGTCTGGTGGGAACCATCTAAAGACAATGGAGCTGCTATCATAATGTACCACTTGGAAACACTTAAAATGCCTAACTATCGGGCAAAACGCAACGCCAATCGCACAGCTTGGTTTGCAACGGCACCATTCATCGAAGAAGAAGAACCATCCTGGGAGTCCATATATAATGGCACTGATTCCTTCTGGATGTTCAGCGACCTATTGAACGACTATAGATATTCTTTCCGTGTGTCAGCGGTGAACTCCTTCGGTTCGAGTGATTACAGCGAAGAATCCTTGCAATTCGACTTGGCACAAGCTGCACAAATGGCAAAGAAGAATGACCTTGCTCACGTTATCATCCCTATCAGCGTATCATTCGGAATACTTGTCTTTTTGGTGATCGGCTGCAAATTGTGCTGTTGGATGTGCAAAAAGTCCAAGAAGGAAGGCATCAAAATTCCTCTTCGAGGACCTGATGTTGAGCTTGCTACCTTAAGGGAGTTGCCGCGCATCCTCAACAACACTAATATTCTCTACCATCATAATCAAATCCCAGATGATATCTCCATGCTACCACACATTAGCCGCGATAAGATTACTTTGGTAAAGTTTCTTGGCAGTGGTGCATTTGGTGAAGTTTTCCAAGGCAAAGCTAAAGGCTTATCTGGAATGGAAGGAGAATCTAAAGTGGCCGTAAAAACACTGCGCAAAGGTGCGTCTGATACGGAAAAGTTTGAATTCCTCCAAGAAGCCCAACTGATGAGCCATTTCAAGCATGAGCACATTTTGGAATTGCTTGGCGTTGTATTAGACAACGATCCGCATTACATAATCATGGAGCTAATGGAAGGTGGTGACTTATTGTCATACGTACGAAATTCAAGAAAACCTGAGGTAATCATTTACAACATTTACCTAGTGTTAGTTTCAGAATATCAAATACCTAATATGATTGTCTTTTCTTCAGTCCAACGTAAGGGGGCTAAATTTATTGGACCTCCTCAAGATGTGCGTTGATGTGTCCAAGGGTTGTCGATATCTGGAAGAAATGCATTTCGTTCATCGTGATTTAGCTTGCCGTAACTGCTTGGTATCTTCGACGGAACCGTCATCGCGAATAGTGAAGATCGGCGACTTCGGTCTGGCACGCGATATCTACAAAAATGATTACTATAGGAAAGAAGGGGAGGGACTTTTGCCGGTGCGATGGATGGCACCAGAGTCTCTCGTCGATGGGGTCTTCACCTGCCAGAGCGATGTCTGGGCCTTTGGGGTGCTGCTCTGGGAGATAATGACCCTAGGCCAGCAGCCATACCCGGCGCGAAATAATTTAGAAGTGCTGCATTACGTGCGGCGAGGAGGGCGACTTGGTCAGCCCACCAACTGCCCAGAAGTGTTGCATAATTTAATGCTCAAGTGCTGGGAGACGGAACCAGAGAGAAGACCTACCTTTAAGTATTGTCTAGACACCTTGGAACGATTGCATCTCAAGATTGTCTCATCCCAGGGGAGCTCAGTGACTGGTGCGCACATCGGGCAGTATGTGAGCAGCGTCTCGGCACGTAAGTTCACACCACAAGCACCCATTTAATCAGGATGTACGCTCGCATGAAATTTCGCACAGTCAGAAAATCTATAGTACAGGAGAATTAGGATTTTAGGTGGAACGAATTCCTACAAAGACGGGGTTTGAACTTGTTAGATTAGTTGATCGCATCTTTTTGACATACTAAGAGTCTAGAAAAATCTAAGCATGCAAAATGATTTTTTTTTCTCCGAACTCTCGTAGAATACCACTTTATACCCTGTATGGCTTGATGGAAAGGATACATTTAAAATCGAGTGATATTTGAGTTACTTGTAAACACTAGTATATAAAATTGTTTGCCTTGCACACAGTCACTCGCATGCATAAAGTCTTACTTTCTACACTAGCTATACAAACTACTATTTTCTTGCACAAAGTTTCAAATTAAGAAACACATTTGTCGATTTGAGTAGACTAAGTTTATCTATTTGCTAGATGAAACGCACTTTGCATGCTTAGATTTTTCTAGACATTTCGTATCTCAAAAAGATACAATCAACAAAGTAAAAAAGCAATTAGTTCCACTAAACACATTTTTTGCTTATATCTATCTCCTGTACTGCTACTAACTTTATATGGCATGATAGACAAGTTTCCCTATCCTCAAAATAATCCTACCGCTATGGGAATGCCACCTGTAATCCATTGAATGCGCAATAAAATGGCGGCACTAGAGGGTACTCTGCATATTAGAACTACTGGCTGTGATCTCGAATGTTGCAATGTAATGGCTTGAATAACCAATTTTGCTATGGCATTTGCAGACTTGGATGGCATCTCTAATCGTGCATATTTTCAAGACGAAAATCATAATCATTCAGGTATGCATGCACAATGGGAAATTCTATCATTAACTAACGCTCAGTATCGACAACCATCAACATATTTTAATGCCATCATTTGAATTTATAGCAAACTCAGTGGTGTCGGGCAGCGAAGAAGAGAGCAGCAGGGAGCAGGTGCCGTTTCTGCGCAACAATCCGCCAACTGTGTCAGCGCATACTTATTTGGACATTCTGCACGATAATGACAGCGCCATCGAAAACGATGGCTACGAAGTGCCACGCAGCATGCCCTTCGAGGCGCAGGCGCGTCCAGCCGAGTGTGATAAATTTAAGCAGGTTGTGAACGATTTGACGATGATCGAACATTTACTTAAGCCGGACGCCAGCGTCGACTACACGAACATGAATATTGAACAAACTCCACCGACGTGTGGACTGAACAATTTGTAGCTTGTGACAAAGTATCACATTACGCAAGGTATTATGTTCAAAACAGAAGGCTGCAGTTTAAATAGACTTTATTTAGGTAATTTTTTATAAGAATATTGTGTTTTGACAATATGTATATTAAATCTTGCATCAACCGCTCCAGAATCTCCGAAAAACGATTGTCGCTGCGGTAATAATGTATATTTCTTATTTCTGTGGAATAAAATTTAAAATATTTGTAAATACATTTGTATAATAATAAAACTATAATGTCTACCGATATGTTGTATACACATATACTGTGACGTCTATGACCTCTTGACGTATTGAATGTAATTAAAGTGTTATTTATATACTTTCAAAACGGTTTAGCGGTTTTGTTTGTAGGTAGTATGTACTAGCAATCCTAAACTGACTGAAAACGTGTAAATCACTTTATCGCTGTAAATGTGGTCAAAAGATGTCGAGTAAAATTGCATTTCAGGATTTCGTGATAAGTACTTAATAAAACAAACTGGTACATTTATTTCGAACACACATAGTTAATCAAATTTTACACTTAAAATTAGAAGATTGCAATAAGAATTTAAAGTATTTGCACTTTTCGTCGTTTGGTTCACTTACAAAACTAGTTAAATAAACACTAAAACGTAAAGTGAAAAAATACATCTTTCTTAAAAGCTTAAACTTAGTGCCGCTCATTTCTGAACTGCTTATTGTTAAGAATGGGATGATGCTAGAAATATCAATTTCAGTCGAAATACATTACTTTCAAACGTTGTACAATTAATAAAAGTTACGCGCGATATGAAATCGTAAATGTTTTAGGTTCAGGCAGTTTGCTTTTTGTCTGAGCTGCGTGGGTGCTGAAAATACATCAAAAAATGCCAAAATGATTAGTCTCATGAAATGAGGATTGTGTTTAAATGTGCTGTGAATGTGTTTCTCTCGCATGCCTTACGTTCGCGTCGTTTTCGACGCTCCATACGTTCGATTGCTTGCACAATAAGAGACTAATTGGTGAACGGTGGTTGTACTGGTTGGAAATTAAGCGCCAAAGAATGGCATCTATTTAATACGTGCACGTACCTCTTCCTGCGGCACGCTATTATAGCCCAGATCGGCTTTTGCAAAAATCCAGCGATAGAGCAGGGCGGCAACACAAGCGCCAGATATCGGACCCACCCAGTACACCTAAAACAGAAGGAAAGAGGGAAATCAATACCGGTGGGACCTTTAAATGTCAAATGCTGGTTACATAATGATCCTCCCATCCATTCGAGATGAGGGCAGAGCCCAAACTGCGCGCCGGGTTCATGCTCGCCCCGGTCACATCGATGAAGGCCAAGTGGCCAGCAGCGATGGCTAGGCCCACCGACAGCGAGCCAGTGAATTTCGTCTCCGGCCTGTCTGGATCGCAAAAACCGAAGACGACGATGACCAAGATGAAACCCAAGAAGAATTCGTAGCCAATTGCTTGCCCAACGTTGATCAGGTCGTCATTCACAACGGTATTTCCATAGTTTCCGTCGTAATCTCTTGGTGCTAGCAGCTGAAATCGTAAATGTTCTTATGGCTCTGTGATAAATTCTGGAATGCATATAATTACCATCAAGATTGCACTTCCGGCGCACGCACCAGCGCATTGTGCCGCCACGTAGATGATTAGTTTGATCAGGCCAATGTTACAGGTCACAAACATGGCGACCGAAACGGCGGGATTAAAATGCCCTCCACTCACATGGCCCAATGTCTAAAATATTGAGAAAATTCTTATTAATATTTTCCTAAATTCCGACACGGTACTGCAATTTTAGTCAAACCCAATTGACTTTATTCAAATGGTGGTCCGGAAGTACGATTGGATGCAGATTATTTCGACAACCGTTAGCAAACTAGGCATGTTTCAAACACATGCATGTCAAGATCAAAGGCATTTTTTTAACAGTTTATACTAGATGTTGGAAGCCAGAAACCTTACTAATCTTATAAATACGAAACTAATTTCTGACACACGTCTGTTACCTTTCACGGCCAAACAGCTGAAGTAGCTGAACCGATGTTGATGAAAATTATTCGTTTTTTTAAATAGGTAGTTTAAACAATGAGAATATATTATTTCTACTTTTTTTCTAGTTTCTGGCGAACGAAGTCACGGAACACTGATAGTTACTACCAGTACCAAGTGTTGTAATGTGTTTATTTGGCGAGGAACGAGGAGGTATGTTTTGTCAGCTGCACTAAGAAAGTACGGTTCTTCTACGGCGGGAAAACTTGATTAATCTAACGGTACCTCCTCGCCTGAACTTCTTTTCGCGTCAAGATATAAATTCAAGCACCTAACAACAGTTATTTGCTGTCTCCAACGTAAACATCGGTTTACACCGTATGGCGCCTGTAAACTCAAACCTCAAATGACGATGCATCTCTGTGCATCTCGACTATTGCGTTACAAGGAAGTTTGATCTCGCAACCTCAGCTAGTCACGGCTAGAGCTGCGGCTCGCAGGTCGCAACAGTCACACCCGTCACACCGTGAATTGAAAAAGTATGGATGTCGATAGATTCATTAACACTAAAATTTAGGCAAAACTCAATACATAATCACGAAGTTGAAGTTGCCTTTAATGAATTATTAGCTTATAATTTAACAGGTAAATGTTTTGATGCTTTGATTTATCAAGAACTCCGTTCGGTGGAACATCTGTCTAGCACTTGGTAGTGCAGATCAGAAGATCCTGGGTTCGATCCCCGGGGCGGCAGAACATTTAGAAATTGATGTCGACTTTATTCAATCGAATGTATGTCTCAAATCGTACATTTCATAGAATGGAGCATCAAATACATTCTACTTTACGCATGAAGCAGGTGTAAGGCCTCGTAGATTGGCGTTCGGTAGAATGTGGTCTTACAATGGGCTTAAAAGAGTGGCCTAAGTGTCCACACAAGGGTGTGCAGCCATCCATATAAAACTACAATCTACATGAACTCTGCATTGCAGTTCGTTAAGGTCAGTATAGTTGCAGTTAAAAAGGTAACAACATCACAGGATGGTCCAGGATTTGCATAGCATAAAGATAAAGTTGTCTGCTTTTAGAGCGGGGGGTTCTGCCATTCCCAAACTGTCGCAACTGCTGCGCCCCCCCCCCCCCTCCCTTTGATTCTTTCTTTCATACATTTTAGAAATGCAACAAAACACTTGTTACTTTTCTGGCTTATTAGACAAACGCTATATTTATTTATTTTTTAATATTTATAAATAAATAGAACACGCGGATTTCGCACGAGTGCACCCTTGTACACCAATAGAAAACGAAATCATAGCTAGTGTTGTTAGTGTACACCAATGTACACCAGAATTTAATTTTGTAGTCCAATAGAACACGCGGGGATTTCTGCACGAGTGTACACCAGTGTAGCAATAGAAAACGGTATAAAAGAACAGTCATGATTTGTTTATAAATGCCATCGAACCTGAACTAGGATGTAAATCATGAATCCAAACGTGAGACCAGTTTCCAATGGCGCAAACGACAGCACCACCGACGCGCAGCCAAAGAGATTCAGCAGCAGATTGCCCAAGAACTCGGCCAAAGCTGCGCGCCATATGACGTTGCCCTTGTTTTCTTTGATCTCGTCGATGCCAACGATCTTGTTTGCCATCGACATCGTGCTCAATTACAACTGCAACAAATACAATAAATTACTATAAAGTAATCTCTTAGGTCAATACACATAAATTATAAATGCATCAATGCACGAATTCAAAAAAGGACTTCCTTCGATTTGTTCAAGCTCGTATGGGAAGTCGCCGCTTTCATACGCTGCAACGGATGTTCCTCTGTACGTGCATCACTTACACAATGAAAACATATACTATGCTGAAATGTGTGCACATTAATAAAACTTACACTAATTGTTGAATATAAAAATTATGCACGCTCAGAGGTAGAAACAGTGTAGATCATATGTAAAAATTGTGTGTCATGAGTTTCGTTAATAGAATATGACGGAATTATGACATTCAGCAATTGTTTTTGTTTTCATAATATCCATGATCGCACAAATAATGATCCGTGATGTCGTGTGCGTGAATCACGCATAATTATTTCTTGTATTTTTTTACTTTTCTCAAGGTCACAATTACCTAGAGTGTTTTTTTTGCTTTTGCTAGATTAGCAGATTTATTAGTCAGAAGTTGGGTATTCTTCCAAACAACCATTAGCATAATCCAATTAACACAATACATTAAATCCGATTATCATAGTTAGTAAATTAGACCTTTTAGAACAAATAAACGTGCTTCCGGATAACGACTGACTCACAGCTGAAATGCAAACACACTGGAAATTTTAATAGCGGCGAAACAAAACCAAAGTGAAACCAAAGTGAGATTGAACATTTTTAATACTGCTATGCTGTAAACCGCAACTGTTGAAACTGTTATTGAGCAAATCATGACATCGAATAATCTGTGCCAATTATAGATACAACAGGTTTCTGGTAGGAAGATATAGTAGGCAAAAGAATAAAAAATAAAAACCAGCCAGCAGCCAGACGACCGTATAATGTGTGATGGTTGCGATTTGCGTTGGAGAGGTGATACTAGGCTAACATTTTAGTTTTTGTTAGGTGTTGGTGGTCAAAGACTTATGTGACGGACAGACGAAGCGGGCGTTTCGAGTTATTTTAATATCACTATGCAGTGTGCCTGTGCAGACATGAAAATATTCTATAGTAATAGTTTTTGGCAGCAATACAACTGGCTTTTGTTTTGAATTTTCAACGCACTGATGTACGAATTATTGTCTTAGTAGTTAAATTATTTATAATGTTGATGTAATCCAACGAGATGTGGGTGTTAGTCTGAGCTCAAAATCCATCCTACAAAAGATATACAGGGTGATTCATTAGTCGCAGCTTAGCACTTGCGGATTTGTAGAAGGCCTTGAAAGAAGTACATTTAGCGAATAACAATTTCAATTAAAGGTGTAATTGAAAAATCATTTAATTTGTTATCTATTCTAGTTGAAAAGTTTGAACTATTGGCAAAATTAAAATTCAATTCCTCCTATAATAATGCCAGTGGATCAAGAATTTAAATTGGAATAGTTAACAAATCTATCAATTAGAATGAAATAATAATTAGAAACAAAGTTGACAAAGGAAACTTTATTGCTCTATATAATGAAGAACAATTTACCTACTTCTTTTTCGATAAATGTATTTCTTTCAAGGTATTTTATAAAATCTCCAGGGATAAGCTCCGACTAATGAACCACCCTGTAGATACGTCGATGCGAGATACGAAGAAATGACCTAACGTCCACGCGTGTTATTTCAGCGTAATTACTGCTTCTATCTTTAGCTGTTTCTTTCGCCTCTGCCTAGCCTAGACCGTAACCTTCGCCTTCGGCGTTTGTACAACCACTGAACAACTTTTTTTTTTGCTTCGTTTGCGTTTCCTCTGCGGATACGAAGAGATGTTCAGCAAGTCTATCAAACCAGTCTTTCTTCAATCTTAAGTCTAGAGCACGCAATATCAGCATACAATATTTTATATACATGTGTAACGCTCCGAACAAGAGTTGATTGATGGAGAGCAGCACTTCTTTGTTTCATTTTTCACTTGAAAAACATGATTGCCACAACCGTCCGCAACAATGCAGTAAAATACGAGCAAATGAGTGACCAGATGGAAATTACAAAAGGGCGTATAAACAAGGTAATTAGATATTTGGTTAATTATATAGAGTACCCCAGGTAGCCAGACGAATGAATTAATTACTAAGTGCATCCATACGAGACTATTGAATATTGCATAAATTGTGGCTTAAATTATACTTGCAAGTGGTGCAAATAAAGTAACTGATGGTGGTTTATTGGCATGTGGCATGACAGACACGCGAAATGTCCCCGTTCCAGTTCGGAAGCATGGGGTGTGTTGGGAATGCGCACACCTTGTAGCATTGACCTAATATCTTTTACCAACCGAAGGAGAGCACGCCCTTTTAAGTGCATGTTGCTAACAGCAAACAGCCGCACAGCAAATTGCAGGAAATCTCGAACCCTAAGAATAGACTACACACAACGTGCAAATATAATGCTGTTATATAATTAGTTCTTATAATATGCATTCGTCTGACAGATGGTGCATTATTCCATTTCTATTGCGGATTATTCAGCAACCCGTAATATATGGACATGATGCGTAAACAGAGTCAGCTTAGACCATTAATTATTGCTTTCCTTTATTACCTCACGGTGCGGCCGCGCTACACACGGTACACACTTTATCAGCTCGGCATCTGGCCATGATTCCTCTAGCTCTCTATAGCAGGTCTAGCATGAAGCGCCGCCGCAAGAAGCACTAGAGGCACAAGAGGCAAGACGCAAGAATAAACAGTATATGAACAAAGCGCGAGTTGCTATTGCTATTGTGATTTTTTCCGTTTTCGTACTTTCCAGATCGATGGGCTCTTCTAATGGTCTTCTGCTTGTTCCACCAGTTCCAGAGACACTGGAAGTAAGCTTTTTTTTGTTTATCGTGCGCCTGTCATGTTTGTCTCGAAACTCGAAAGTTATGTGGGGAAAAGAAACAAACGTAGCAGACGAATAAAGAACGCTGTAGGTATTCATGGCACCAAAAATACTGCGCCACATCGTTGCCACAATTAGAAATTTTTATATTCATTAAATCTGGCCACTTTAATGTTATTAAATTAGCAAGTAATTATACAAATTGAGGTCAGTCACCCAACAACTAAATAGTTCTTATTTACAGCCTCATTTCAATGTACAAATTTACTAATTTAAAATCTGAAATTTTACTTGTAGCTGCTAATTGTCATTCAAACTTGTTGCAATAATTTAGATCTCCAGGCATCAAATTTCATCATTTTTTAACCCTACTATTAGAATCAGAATATGTACAGAGAAAAATACATCGTGACAAAAGGTAATTTACTCATATTATTTTTTCGAAACGGCTTTAATTCCATGGTCTTTTATCCATGAAGAAATTTCCTAAACACAAAACATGCACACTATAATTAAGATGTCAGTTAATTGCTTTTATTTTTGTTTGAAATTTGTTCTTGTGGCAAAGTAGCAATATTCCAATCATGTCAAAGCCGAAATGTTTCCTAATGCGTGAATGTCAAACCTTTATTCGACTGTATTTTGGGAATTGAAGTTTGAAAGTTGAAAACTTGACAATAAGCGATGTGCACTAGCTTATAGTATTTACAAGCATTTGTTATTTGTCACACCGTGTGA
>JARJDQ010029787.1:0-10056 GCA_030264215.1 Geostiba sp. GC000077
AATAAAATACAATTCAAATACACAAGGGTGCGCGTTAATTTAAATCACCTGCAATACCACTAGAAACACGGAAGGTCCAGGTATATACCAGACCGACACTCCCAAACTCGCAACGGGAGGTAAATCACAATCGACGACGATTTTATGATTTGTTTTCGTTGACTTTGGTAATCCGCTCAAGGGTCTGTAGGTAAAAGTTCGGGGGTTCGGTATACACTCATAATAAGGAGCAGACGGTTCTCATTATGTTGGCTGCTTCTGTTACGACGCGCCACCTCACACCAAAGAGGAGTGGCGCTACGCTGAGCATTACATGATGCGAGGCCTTGTTAAGGTCCCTTGTTCGATCCACCCCCGAGCTGATTCACGTCTACTTGGAAGCACTGCTATACCCATGCCACCCAGATAGTTTTTACATTTCCCATTCTAGCGCATAAATCCCTGCGACCAAGAAATAAACACGCTCGGACCATTTACCTACTTTCTTCAGAAGAAGAAGAACAAGAAGAAAATTTAATCTCGAAGCTCATAAATGGCTTTATTTGGGAAAAGAAAAAGAATAAGACCGTAATGTTCGATAAAATCCTTTTTGGACGTATAAACCACGGGTTTGATAATAAACTATAGGCACTATAGCTCTATAGCTCTAAAGCAAATAGAGTTGGAGTCCGAGTCCTGAGTCGTAGTTGGACTTTAAAATATTATTTACGATTGCTATAGTATAGTCAGTCCTATCGTGAAGATGGCAGGGCGTTTTGTGTGTGAAATTTCTTGCGAATATTCGGCGCTCGTGCACAACACATAATGCAGTTATGACCGGCTGTAAATAACGAGGTTGACCCACATCGTAAAACTCAGTCGTAGGCCAGCAGCCCCAGCAGTAGCAAATACCAGCCCTCTCGTGTATGATTTACGCCGCCGTCGGCCAGCAGCGCTAAAGTACATAATTAGCTGAGCACAACAACACCACGCGTCGTTGATGGTCGTTTTGCGTGGTAATGGGATTATCAGCGTAAATCAATAACATGCCATTAGCCCAAATGCTTCTCGGATAAAACTCTTGTTTAGTGTTTATTATGATTGCTACAAACAACACTTCTACCACCAAAAATAAAATTTGGTATATATGAATACATATTACGGACTTACAGTTCTACGGTCAATTGCTTTATTATTATTATTAGTAGTATTAGTAGTAGTAAGTAGTAGTAGTAGTAGTTCTGGTCTGGATTAAATTGCCCTTTGGTAGTTTAGTTTTGGCTTCCCTCGGAAGTCATGGATAGGGCATAGTTTCCACAATTTAATGTCCGCTGTGATTTTCTTCTTGATACGATCTTGTTGGGTTGGTGGACCTTGGTGCCCTTTGCGGGGTGGCTATTAGTAGATACTAAGTAGCTAACCATCGTGATAGTCCATGTGTGTTGGAAGTGGCATTAGCCAACAGTTCTGGTAGTACTTACAGCAGTTTCGGCGTAATCGCAGTGACGCTATTAATGGTTTACTGGTGGCACTAATGATGGCCCAAAGGAAGGAAACTGAAACACCAAACACGGATAACATTACACCAGGAACCAGGAACCAGGAGTTCAGGAAAGAAAGACAACTTACTTGCTAGTTGCAGAGCTAATGCTTATATTATTTCCTGCTTAGTCAAAGTTTAGGTGAAGAGTGAAGAGTGTGGATATGACAGATTGTAAAAATGATAGCAATGTTTCTTCAACATTAAAATACCATTAGATATTCTTTGTAATAAGGGGGACCTCAAAATCGGATTCCACATCTGAATATAAATTCGCTTGAATACCTCTTCGAATAAGGAATAAGGAATAAAGGAAATATTGTTGTGCTGCCTTAGTTCCCTATTTTTTTTTTAGGTTGGAAGGTGGCCACATATGAAGGGTGAGCTAATGCGTATGAATGTTAAATGTTATCTTAACTCAATGTTGGGGGGTGGGTGTCGTTCCTTGAATAATATCATTTCCGTGCGTGCACATTCCGAGGGCATGTAGCTATGCATCTATCTTCAGACGTCGCTCAACGTCAGACGAGATCTAAGCCTAAGAAATATCTCTTTAGTATGCATTGGAAGTACCCGTGGGCTTCCTTGATGGCGCAGGAGTGGAACTTTAGCGGAAGGGATGCTTGGGCAGGAGAGAAGAGAGGAGCAAAGAGCGCATTCCGTGCGTGATTGCGTTTGCTACTGCTGCTTCTGATGTCAAGAACTCAAGGGGAACCTGGGAGGTAGGAGTCACTGTGGTGCCCAGAGTGCAAACACTGTAAACAGTCGATCCGGATGCGGAACTAGAGTGTAAGAGATAAGTCTTTCATGTTACATAGAAGTTCTAGGTTTAGAATTTTTGAAAAAATGATTGATGGGACTAGCCATGAAGGACCAGTTTTGTATACCAGCTTCTGCATTCTTGCACCCTTTATTTAAAACGTGTAGTGTAGTTTAACGAAGCTCGTACATACTGGTACTTTACGACGTGTCGAGGTATCGCGATGTCTGACACTCGGCGCGAAGTGATACCAAAACCTGGGATGCTGATACCCTAATATGTGCACTTGTAGTAGCTGGATTTCTGCACCGCCCATGTAAAGTACACGACTATAAGGCTACTGAGTAAGAAAGCAGCCGATCGTTATCACCCACACATTTTGTAACACGCCAAACCTGCAACCTGCAACACTCCTCTGTCCTCGACCAGCAGACGGTAGCTGTTGTATGCAGATTGCAAATTAGCCGTAGGAATCACTAACGTCTGTAACATAAAGTGTGTGAGAGATGAGCAAGAGAATGTCCTACGTTTCTCCTAGCTTGGGTAGATAGGAATTTTAGTGCTGGTAATTTGTGCTGATATGCTCCATGTCCTATTAATTATTTCAAGATGTCTGCAGCATATATGAATCTGTGTTGTGTGTTTCTTTTATATTTTTGTATAATGGCACTTTAAATGCTCGTGAATTCCGAGAGTGTGCTTTCAGTTTATTGCCGATAAACTGGTAATTTATGAAGCCGAAAAATGGTCGCCAAATTAAACGCGAGTTAAAATTACATTGCGCTTCGTGTGGTACTCTTAAAAGATGAAAATCTGGTTGCAATTAACGATTTTTTAAACGCACGATTATATCCAGTGTGCACCACAACACAACAGATGTTGGAAGCAAGCTTAACGGCTAAACAAAGAAGCCTGTCACAACAAAGGAGGCTGCATCTTGGAACTCTTGGAACTCTTGGAGAAAAGACATATAGACTATAGAGCAGTGTCAAGTTCATGCGGATGTTTTTCCTGGTTTTTATTTGTTCTCTAATAGCACCTGATTACAACGCTTATGAAACAGATACGTGCACTTACAAATTGTTGTCGTGACTCGAGAAAATGTAAACTTTAAACGGAAACGGAGAAAGTGGATGTTTGGACTTTTTTATTGCTTTTCCAGCGGCGAGAAGAAAACACTCTGAGAAAAAGAAGAGTGAACGGTGTTTCTGTTCACAGGAAACGCCGAAGGTGTTGAAAACGCAAAACCAGACGAGCTTTTCAACCTCACAGACCTCAATTTGTCTGCTATGGAGCTTATTCAAAATGCATTTTAACTTTTAACGTGTAAAAATAGGTAATACTCTTAAAGCATTAACGAGGACTGAGGACAGAAATAGTTTGACTTTTTTCTTATCGATTTGTTCATCTTGCGAGGTTTGAGCTATCAGTGCGTAACGCCTTTTGAGAAAGGTGTTGTGCCGTGGTGAAAAGGTGATTTTAATTACGTGGTGCGAGTGTCATTAAACCGCGTAAATTACGACGAATAAATGTTTGTTTATCGGCGGGAATTTTGGGCGTTCGATTACATCTCGGTATCACACAGTTCGTGACGAAGGTGTGCTTAAAGTTAAAACCAACATCAATGTTTATCTTCGGGAAAAATCAGCAACTGCTGCTTACGGCTAAATAAATGATACTTGTATGTGCTTATTAACGAAACCGTTGCGTTTCCAGATCTCTTGCTCTCTTTATACCTTGGTTTACGTAGGTGGAAGGTGTAAGAGGTGCAAGATCCAAATATAGATATTACACACCCGTTTCACAGGTTTCACTCCGTACTCTGTTCCGTAGATAGGTACTTGTTGATTAGTTGAATTAGTTGTATATTTCGTAAGATGTAAAGATTTAATCAGTTTATACTTTGATCCGCTCTGCTGGTAAGTTGTTGGTAAGAATGAAATATTTCCGTGTTGATTCAGATATTGAAAAACGGACTAGGACATAAACAGTGTTTTATGTTGGGAAGAATTTACTTTAGAAGCATTGTTAAATAATGACCGATGATCGAGACGTGCGATAATGTACCGTCCACAGCTACCACTAAAACTAAAGGGCTAAAGGGTGGAGGTGGAGAGAATATATCGAAGTGACGGTACGAGCAACCATCACTATAACTCCTCTACCTCTACCTCATGCCCAGACCCCAGACTTGTAGCGTATACTCTCTCTATATCCGGGTTTCGGTATTGGTTATGTTGCTACTACTACCAGGTTTCGATCTCTATCGAAGGGTTTCCAGAGTCCATCGATCGTTCCTGGCTACTCCCGTCTCGTAATCTATCTACAATGCAATTGACATTTATTGGGACCATTGATTCCACTTATGCCACTACCTACACTTGCACTGATCCACTGCTACTAGCGTACTACAGTAACAGTACTACAAGGGGTAACGTATTGTTAGTGGTGGTCACGCCAGAGCTATAAAGCCGCCCAGCATCGACCGTGGTGACCGTGGAAGAGTCGAAAATCGTAGTGCTGCTGTAAATAACGCATTAGTGCTAAGAGCTAAGAGTCCGAAGCAAGTCAAGCCAACATTAAACTTTTATCGCACCCATGATATATATTCCTATCGATTCCTGCCTGCCCTTATACCGTCTATATGTATTCTGTTGCTAAATGATTCTCTTTTCTCTTGTTGCAGGTGGGTCCTAATTGGTTCTTCACAACGAGGAGCGTATAAATCAATTTCCCTCCAAAACATCAAAAGCACACCAAAAGGGTCTTGTTTCTTGTTATTCCTCGAAATTTAAATTTACGACGTCTCCAATTAAATAACGCACAAAGAAATGAAATTTTTTGATTAAGAAAAATGATACAACGAATATTCATGATTCATGAAGATGATAATCTTTATTTTGTGCTTTGTTCTTTCCTCCGTAGAATGGAAGAATGAACTGGAATAGCGTGTACAATTTCACATTTCGATTTTGCACGGTGTTCACAGTTCTTTAGTTATGTATGTACAAAAGTTGAAAGGAACGCATACAAACAAAAAGGAGTCGTTTTTCGATGGCCCAATAAGATTTTAAAAAGAACGTGACTACAAAGACGTCGTGTCGTGACTCGTCGTCGTTGCTTGGGTTCCTTGGTTAATTCTGTAACTTTGGTAACTTTATATCGTATTTAACTTAGGTTCACAATATTTAAATTTTCTCCAACAACTTAGCATTTCCGACACTCGACACATTTACGTCACCAAGGTCTGTCGCACTCACGTTAATTCCGTAGACCGTAGTAAATCCATCCTCGAGCAATGACATTTCAAGTCGTCTAGGATCTGGATGCCTATTGGAATAGTCTTGTTCCTAAAGGGTACCCCTTAATGGTAACTATCGGTGGAAGTGCTTGTTTTACGATTACGCCACGTTCATTACATGCCCGTACGTGTGGTGTTCGGTTTTAAATTTTGGGGCCGAACTGATTTGGTGTTTGTAGATCCAATGGTTGGCATGTGGCACACTCGCGAAGCGCGAAGGTGATGTGGGAGTCTTCGGAGCGGGCATTAGCGTTCCGCTGGTGATACCGCGGCGTCGGCGTCGGTGGTCCAAAGCCTACCCAAACGATTTATGTCTCGTCGTCGACGACAACGCCGCGGCTTCGGTTTCGGTGGCTTGGCGCAGGTCGACGGTCGATGGGTTACCGTCATAAATCGCTGAACCTGAACAAAATTGCATTTTGTACTGTACTGTTTCTCTCTCACATCTCACATGGCAATCCAATGAGGTGCATGACAATATTACATCTAATTCCTACTGCGCTGTATGGTGCAATAAAATAGGTTTGATTTATTTCTAAACCTCTAAACATTGTATAACATGTGGTCTTTGCCTTGTAGTTGGTGTTGTCCTGTTCTTCTTCCTGACATTCACCAGCGGACACTGTAAAATGTTGCTTCGAATTCCCATTTCCCATTGCGTGCTGTTGGTAGTTGATACTCGGTGCTAGGACGTTCCTGATCCTGTTATCGATTCGCCGAGGCTAGTTTTACAAAAGTTTTCCCTCCTAGTTAGCGCAACAACGTGCAGGTTCTGGATTGTTTTATTTGCTCATTGCCGTGGTGCTCCGGTGCTCCGAAACTCCGAGGGTAGTTTTCCTGGGTTTTATTTATTTTTAGTGAAGACCACTTAGTGCCAAGATCAACACAGACATAAAGTTTTGGAAACAAACAGAATTTCTGCTTTTTTTCAATGCTTTGAGCAATATGTAAAGTTGCCTGTTGAGTTATTGATCGATGATTCATAATATCACCATATTCCTCACTACACCTCATGCGAAGGAAGATCCGGTCACGTCCACTGTGTACTGTATTGTCTACTTGTCTACGGTCTACGAAGACTGTGTCGGAAATTAATTTTACCTATAGTTATTTTATGGCCTAATCTTCAGTTCAGCCATTTTACGACCCAATTCTTGTGCTTACACTTAAATAAATAAAACATTCGCCAGTGGAAGCATCCGCAAATGTTTATTTCATGTCCCCGGTCATAAAATTGCATTTTGCGAGTCTTGTCCGTTGTCCACAGGAGTCTCCTCATGCAGAAAGACTTTGTGAGTGGGAACCTGCAGTAGCACATTCTAATTGTCGGCGCTTGGCGGCAAAGGTGTAAAAGACCTCCGCCAAAGAGCAAGCGCATAAAATAAAGGCTCAAATCGATGCAGCGCAGAATTTTATCGACCGCAACGATCGCACCATGCAACACCAACGGAATGCAAAGTGTCGCCAAGCAAAGCAAGCAACAAATTGCTGCTGGCTGTTACCGTATGCAATTAAATAATTGTAGTGTCTGTTTTATTCAAATCTTAAATGGAAGCCTTGCTCCTTGGAATGCCTGAATATTCATTTCGTTCTTTTACTGTTAGCGCTGTTAGGTTTCTTCCATCCAGTGTTGGAAATGATAGGTATGAAGGTATGAGAGTCGTCGATAAATGCATCGCAACGTAATTATCACTTTTGAGTGCTGCACAGCGCCCACATGCTTTCATTTCAATTTCAAATTCCACGCACCAAAAGGCTTAGAACGAACTAACTCTTGATCATCTTGATATATGCATGGACTATGGCTTATTGAATTTTTCACTAAGCAAATAGCTTGTTACCATTTATTAAATCCACATCTCGATAGGCATCTAATATCAACAGCGTGGGGCTTGCACTCCATTGCATCGCATAATACAGTGAATTTCATTTATCCCTGAATATAAAACCTCAAAAAAACAGATTCGACTTGGGCGATTTGAATTTTCTCTTCGGATTCTTGTTGCCGTTCACCCCCGTCAGTTTATTCCCGTTTTCTCCCGAACGATGCTCCCGAGGGAAATGCAGATGACGGCAAAATCCGTCAAAAAGTTCCCAATTTCCAGCATTATAAACTTTAGTATTCCGCCTAGTGGATGGAGACGCGAAAAGCTATAAGATTGATAATGTCCACAATTTTTGATGGTTTTTGACGTCATCTGTATTTCCCTCAGGAGCATCGTTCGGGAGATAAATAAAAAGCACTGTATATAGGAACCAGAACCAGTATCAAGGTATCATCATATGCAAATGTCTGAAATGTTAAAAGTTAAAAGTTAAAATATCTGAATGTACTTTCTATTAGTACTCTAGCACTATACTAGACAAATATGTATAGTACAGGTAATGTATCTGAAGTGGTGTTAATTTATTACCTCTGTTACGACGTTACTATTTATTAGTTGAGTTTAATACCAAGGCATACCAACCCATTCCAATATGTGGTCCTGTGTTTGCATATCATTTCCTGATTTCTTCTTTGTTTGCATTGGCCTTTTGTGGGGCGCATTCGTGCGAAATGCACCGGCTTGGCTCAACGCGCCTGCTCTTCTGAGCTCCGCTGTGTTATTACACGGTCCATTATGTAATGAGCACGGAGCACATTGAAATTGTTTCCCAAGTTGCACGCGAAGTGAATTGAAGGAAATACAATGCGCAACTTCTGCCCAGACGCATTTCGAACCTGAAGTAACAGCCACAGTCTTTGAATGTTTCTTACGTGCAAAGTGCAGTATTACATACTGAATGATGCCCCTAACATGCACACTGCACCCTCACTTCATCCTGCAGTGCAGATTTAACATTTGTATCATCCTGTATAATTTTGCGTATAAATCGCACATGGTGCACAGTTCAGCAATAAACTGCAGACTTCTCTATTACTGCAACTAGGAGCGTGCTAAGAGCTCCACATCCAAAGTATGCAACTCGTAAAGCATTTCCTTTTTCCATTTTTTGTTATTTCCATTATGAGCATTTTCATTTAGCTTTAATGAATACGGGAATGAAGGACAGGCAAATCTAATAATATCCCCTTGGTTCCTCGATCAGATTTAAAATTTCCCCAAAAATGTAAAATAATGGAAATTCGTCGAACGCTCGCTCCTGAGGCAAAGAAGGTGTTTCAATTTTAAATTAAGATTTAAGTTACCCAAATTGGCTGAGTGATGTAACTTGGGGGATGGATCTTCTTAACGAAATAATTAATAAGTTAATTACTTTTTCCATTTTCTTTTGCGCGGCCTTTTTTCCTGGATTAAACTTTCCGCCAGAGTTTTCATTAAAAGATTGCTGCCTACTTTAATCTTGCTTGGAGGTTTTTGAGATTAACTAGATAAGGACTTTTTAAAAGTTTTTTTTACTTATAAAATAAAACTATGTATATAAAAATTACTATGTATATCATTCTATACCTAACACTTTTTTTGGGGAGCAAAAAGTTGAATTCCAATTTATTTTCATATTTTATTCATAACCTGGAGAAATGGGGGGAAATGTTATTCTTTTCCTCGGCGTCCGAATTTTCAACGCCCCCCCGAAAAGGGCAGAATAATTAGAGCCCCCACAGTAACACCACTAATTCGACCCTCTTCATACAACCCTCAGTGCGTCGCGCTTCCACATCAATACTTTTCCTCCTTTCCGTCTTTGGCAGCAGGGTGCGGTGCCTTCTTGCAGCGTCATGTCGGTGTCGACGCGAATATATTTTCCACTCACCCCTCTCGCCCAGGACGCGCGCCTTGGCTTTCCGTGTTCCGTGTTCGTTCACAGTTACTTTCACGTGCGGCGCAGGAGCAAAAAGCGAAATGGGGGGAGACAATCGACGGCCACTGTATTCCCATTAAAATTCAACGAAATGCGAGTCACGTTTTCGGCCAATTCGCGACGAAAGTAACGACGACGCGCGACGACAGCCAACATGCGCGGAGGGGTGGAGGTGGAAAGGGATAATTCTTACGACAAACAGCGCACTGCACTGCACAACAGCAGGTTGTGACGAGTGTATATAGCGTAGAAATAAATTTGTTGTCGAAATTACATAGCGCTTACAACATTTTAGGCAAAAAACGATTCAGCGCTAACAAACACGTTTTTTGGCATCCAAAGTTGGGTTTTAATGCGAAATTTTACAATTCGTGGCACAGAAATTATTCTTTCAGTACAATTTTTTTTAAATTTTTTACTTCAAAAATACACATTCTAATGCAAAATCGATCGGTTTAGCGAAAATAAACACGTTTAAAACTACAAAATTAATTTTCTCGTGGTGCACGAATGTGCACCACGAGAATGTGGTACGAATGTGGTATGAAAAAAATATTTTATTTTATTTCGTGGACATATTTTTTACATGCAAATTGAAGGTTGCAGCTCTAACAAACACGTTTTAATATTTTTAATAATAAAAAGTTAGGTTTTTGTGCGAAATTTTACGAT
>JARJDQ010029791.1:0-15912 GCA_030264215.1 Geostiba sp. GC000077
CCGTTTGTGGACAAGTTTCGAACAAATTAGAAATGGAACTGCATTCAATCGAGTCTGTGAATCTCTTCACCAACGACTTCAATTATGCATACAAGAGGATAGACGATAATTTGAAAACCTTGTGAAATAACTTTTTACTGCAATAATTGGTTAGTTACAGTAAAAAAAATATTATAATAGCCTTATTTTAGAAGGAGTAAATAAACATTTCAAAGGGGTATATCTCGAGGACCATTGAGTATTGGATCTTCGTGTATTAAACTTTTCTTCTTGTTTTGATGTCTCCTATCACCCACCAAGCTCCGTAAAGTGTTTTATTAACACCCTGTATAAGGACTTTTTCAATTAATTCTATACTATTCCACTCTCTCAATTACATTGAATTAAAAGTATTGTATGTATCGGTATGATGTTTCATATAATATCCTAATCATATATTATATATAACCCTTCTGTATCTATTAATGATATATGTCTATTGATTCTGTGAAACTTGAGTAAATTGGTAATTGGCAACACAAATAACAAAGATACCGCAAATACCTGAAGTTTTCCAACTCGTAATTGGTATTTCTTAAATCTATCTTCTCCGCACGGCCCTGCAATGTTGAATTATCCAACATTTCCGGATTTATTTGCTCGCGCTCCATTTTATTGGCAGTGAAATGTCCATTATTGGCCCATCCCCGGCATACAAACATATCGCTGGTAATGTTTGATCAAATTACTCTCCGATATTGATTGCAGCCAATTCATTCGATCCGAACAGCATAGGCGTATAGACTTTAGACTATACAGCGTTTGCAGACATATTGAATATCCCACAACTATAGTCGAGAGTCGAGGAAATCTCTTCTTGCACACTTTTCATTCACGCTGGCGCTGGCGAGAAGAGCAAAGGCAACAAAAACCAAATCAATTTCTACAGTTAGATGGAAACCCGCAATATTGCACCATTGTGTGTGGTGTTCAATCACCCTTTTTAAGTGGTGTAGACGCCACGCCGCTGATGTGGCTGATAAATTCGGTTTTGGGTCTTCCTCTGATATTGCGATCGGGGTGGGGGGAGGAGGAAAGAATTACACCCTCGTATAAAACTCAAAGCTTCAAAGTTTCGTGAAATCGGATATTCTATGTGCGCTATCATGTTTTCACCTGGCGTGCCTTGCTGGTATTTTATTGGCTGCAGTGGGTGGGGGTATAAATCAATTATTTATTGATTAGATGCCATTAGCTTTATTACGCACACCCGTCGGCCAAAAAAACTAAAGAGCCGAACATTTTATTTCTAATTTTATTGCTAGTTAATTTTCCATATATGAAACTGAAACAAAAAAGGCTCACAAATTGGTAAATGTTGAGGGAGGGATAAATCAATTTGCATTTTGGTGAATAAATAAAGGAAATATATTATTTCATAGTACCTACTATATTATTTGTGCAAATATGTGAGCATACAAAATGTATAAATCATGATTTAACATTGTGGTCAACATAATTTATAATAAATTTTCCGCAAAAATTAAAAATGCAAAATACAGGGTAAACTACTTGATATTAAGTTCGTCTCGAAAGAGAATGGTGATATCGAGGTGTGTTATTGACTTGTTCCCTGTTAGGAAACACTTCAAGCGCCTGTTTATTTGTGCTCAGACGTAAGCAAAGAGCGGAGTGTTTATGTCGTAAATGCATGCAGGCCTGGGAAAGATATCTACATCCAAATTTGGTAAATTCGACAGGTAATACGATCCACAAAGGTACGCCGCATAGCCATAACAAATAAACCTTGAAAACTCCAAATAAATTCGAATCCCAATCGTATGAATGCATCGGGGCGTGGCAAAGAATTGAAAAACAGAGCGGAAGTTAAGTGAAGTTCATGGGGTTGAGTTTCACACACAATACAACAATTCCCAGTCTGAAATAAAATTCGAAATACGTGTCGAAGACCCTCCCAAGATGAGGAATAACCGTTTGAAACATGATGGTCGCGAGGGCTTAGAATTTAGAAAAACAATAAGTATCAGATTTCTGTGTTTTTGAAGACCTTTTTGAAGGCCTGGAGTTCCGAAAGCTCCGAAAGTTCCAAAACCTGTAAAAAGATCATGGACGGAAATTCAATGTATTTCCTTTTTCCTCCTCAATTCCCATTTTGTGTGGCAATCAGCACCCAGCACACCCTTCATATGGTGTTGGGTATTTTATGGTCAAATGAAGTAAAATGAAGAAATTATCGTATTTTTTAGGGTGCGTTTGTTCGGCGTGCGTCCAACATGGAATTGGTCCCGGAGGCAAATTGTTTGTAGGCTCATTACTTGGCCTTGGTGGCCCTGGATCGCACGCCAGTGCCGGCAATAACACCGGCGCCTGCAATAGGTGTAATGGACGGATGCACCCTGCAGGCGAACAACCCTCCGCCAGCATTGTTTCCCCAAATTTATTTTCCATACAACGAATGCAACGATCCAACGACCCAATAAACATAGGTAGTACACTGCTGTTACATGTTGCCAAAATTCGTTACAACGGAACTTTCACCTGGGTTTACGTTCATATACAGGGTGATAAAAATTAACACAAAAACTACAGAGAATTAATCGAAGAAAAATATTTACACACGTTTTTAGGAAGAAATTAAATTTGATATTTTTGTCGGGGAAGTTGCCATTGCATGCAATGTGGAGGTTGTACGATACTCTTTGAAGATGGGCTTGGGGTGCCTAACGTTTATATCTTTTTTATAGTCCAATTACAACGAACACGCACCGGGAGTTTGATAGCAAAGCATTTGTGCGTTCTTCCCTCTTTGTAGAGTTTTCGGATCCTGTCGCGACGCCAACTCAAACCCAAAACCAAACTGAAAGTCAAACCAGAAATCCCTCCAAAACGTTCAAGTGTACTTGCAAGTACTCTGTCCTCAGGGTTCAGTTCAGCATTGTGCGATAAAAAAAAAAGTTGAAACGGTTGCAGGCGTTGCCTATAGGAGTAGGAATCCAACTCTCGGAGAAATTCAAATATTTATGGTCAAAGCGGAAAACACCTCAAGTGTATAAAACGCTTGGAAGCTTTGGAGCATGAGCCGCAAGCCGACCAGACAAGGAAACCTATCACCCCAAAATACTAACTCAACCTGCAAGAAGTAGATATTTTATTCCCTAGCAGCCAACATTGCTTCGCGCCGAATAAGATGCTCGTACATACATCAAATATATTCCTTATTCTCGGCGCCGTTCTTCAGTCTCCACTATTCCAACTCAACTCTGCGCAATGAAAATATACGACGTACGCAGAACGCAGATAAACAAAGTTGTGAAAGATGTTGATACTGATGCTCTCTGTATAGGTTGGATAGTGTGTATCATATCGATGGAGAAGTTTTATTTTTATCTTGTTTGTGTGTCTCAACGTGTCTCGGTGTCGTGCGATGATGTTCCCAAAGAGATATAAAAATGTGCCATGCCTGCCATAAATAAGTTGGCTAATAAAACGGAGAACGGACCTGAATGGCATAGGGAGGGAGGCGCCGATGAGCAACAACTCAATAGCATCAACTTGTCGCTTTAAGTGAAGCAAGATGGGAATGGTCATCCAAAAAGTTAACTATTAATAATTAATTGAGCAATTGAGTTGAGGGCAGCACGCCAATACACTTCGCAATGCAGCGCAACATGTAATAAATTACGATGAAACGATGAAGGGCTATAAAATATAGATTTTGTAAAAGCTACACTCTAATCAAGATAGAAACAAAAATTGTCTTTAATAAGGAATTCCGTTTCTTTTCAGTAAACAAACAAGTGCGTTTATCAGCAATGGTATTTATTGTAAAAGCTCTAATTCGATCAAGATAGAAAGAAGAAACCTCTACTTCAATATTTTCAATATCTATTCAGTTATATATAAAGTTTTTGTAAATGTTGTAAAAGCTCCACCTCCACTTTGATCAAAATAGAAACAAGAGAGTTATTTTTATCAAGGAACCAGCAATTTACTTATTTTCGAACATCTCTTCAGTTAAAAATAAATTTGCGACTGTCTCGTGAATTTCACAAGAACGGTTCTCACCCGATTCTCAGCAATATAAATGTTTTTAAAGCTCCACTTCGATCAAAATAGACTCATTCAAGTTTCTGCTGTAAAATTTAAATGTTGTAAAAGCTCCTTCCTGTACGATCAAAAAAGTAACAAGAAAACTATTTCTATCAGGGAAACTTATTGCGATTTCAACATTTTTGAAGATTCTTTTGCAGTTAAAATTTAAAAAAAGTTTGTTCGAATTGCTCAGTCATCTGATTTTCAGCAAGAAGATATAAATGTGGTAAAATCTCGACTCCGATCATGATGGAAATAAGAGAATTATTTTTAACCAGGAACCCGCAATTTCCATCTTCCATCTCTTCAGTTAACAATAAATTTGCGAATGTCTTGCAAGAACGGTTCATCCGCTTCTCAGCAATTAAATATAAATGTTGTAATAGTTCCACTTCGAAACTAAACAAAATAGAAAGGAAAAGCTACCTTTATCAAGGAACATCTCTACTAAGTTTTTGCGAATTCCTCAGAAATGGTTTTACGGTTATCGGCCATAAAATATAACTGTTGTAAAATCTCCACACTATCCACATAGATTCCTATATACAAGAAAACTATTTATACCAAGGAACTGCGAAGGAAATATCGTTTTTTTCATGATCAAAATAGAAACAAGAAAACGTATCAGGGAAACCTATAGCTATACTACAACATTTCTGAAGATTTTTCAGTCTAAATTTTTTGAACATCTCTTTAGTTAAAAATAATATTTTTCCGAATGTCTGAGCAACGATTCATCCGATTTTTAGGAAGATAATATTATATTGAAAGCTCCACTTCGACCAAGATAGAAACTATTAGAAAGCAATTTTTAACAAAGAACCTATTAGCTACTTCAATATTTTTTAACATCTTTTGTGTTTTCATTTAAAAACAATGTCGTTTTTGCGTTTTTCTCAGCAATGGTTATCGGTTATCGGTTATCCGTACGATTATCGGCTATAAAATACAAATGTGGTAAAATCTCCACTCCGATGATGATAGAAAGAAGAAAACAACAATTTGAACAAATAATCGTAAAGGTTTTTAAGAGTTTCTCAGCAATTCAGTGGTGTAAAAAAATGATTCTGTGGTTGAATTAAACTTTGATCTGCAAAGGTAAGTAAGTGTACCGCAAGAAATAGTTATGAATTATGATTGCGGCTTACGGTAACTTCAACTTTGAGCATCACGATGTCATTATACGCGATGGGCCCCGTGCGCACTGGATTTCCGATAAATGGATTTATTCCACCGGATGATGAATACTGCATGCTGAATGAGTTGAATGCTTGCCTGCTGACTGCGTTTAGCGTTTAATCGGCGCGTTGGTGCGCAACGGCGACGGCTCAAGCCTTTCCGTTCTATTTGCTCGAGTTATTACGTTCGTTTTGTATACTTTTCGACTTTTGCCATCGCTTGCATCTCTGCATGGCATTTGCATCAGCAATCATGGAGGCAAGCAAAAAACTGTTACTGTTGACACGGCAGAAAATAGGCAAGCAACAAAGGTCTATCCCCAGAACCCCAGATGTGTTGGCAATGGAACTGAAGTGAAAAATTGTGAGAGCTCTGAAGAGGTGCGGAAAAAAAATTGGAAATATCGCTGAGGCGTTGAGAAACTTATGAACTGCGGTGAGGTGAAAATCGCTGATGAAGCGTGCCGATGTGAACCACGCTCATCAAAAATCAAAAGCGAAGCAAAGGGAAACCAACACAATTTTTCCCACAATGGAAGGAGTTTCTTTATCACTACTAACACAAGTAAGAACTAACAACTAACCATTGCTGCAGCATAAATTGTGAAATGTAAAAGATGAAATGTACGCTACGCGGTTGGGGTTTTCGTAGCTCGATTCAACAAACCTTAATTAAATTTTAAGCAACCAACTGTTATGCCCTTCTCCGCTCTGCTCTTTAATTCATATTCCTGTGGGAGCTGAGAATTTATTAAACGCTCTCGTTCATGGGTTCATGGATGAAACGTGCTCGGTACACCGTTACCAGGCGTGATTTCATACCGGGCGCATTTTGTTTAAAAAATGAGGAGAGAGGGTCGGGTCCGAGAATTCTTCTGTGCACTTTTTACGATTCTGTTTTCCTCGGCCAGAGCTCAGCGGCAATAAAGCCGCACGCGTCGAACATATTTCACGTCCGCTTTTTCCACGCGCCACGCGGCCTAATGCAATGAGGAAACATGGCAACATGGAAAAGTTGCTCCTGCCTCCTGACTATGCTGACCCCAAGAGCACCCCAGCATACAGTAACACTGCACAATGTTAAACATATGTAAAGTGTCCGCCAGTCCACGCATACCCGAGGTTGTAAAATGTTAAATGACCAACATTTTTTTTATGACTCCAAGCTTCTCATACCGATTATGGGCCTGATTTTTATAAAACTGAAAAAGTGCATTTTTCACCAGAATTATCTACATTGTACAATCTAAAAAATATTGAACGTTCGCCTAATGCAGTTGAGGGAAGTAATGCCGGGTTTACACTTGTAACAAATCTGCTATATAACACCGATTTTTCGAAGAAATTCGACGTAAAAATCTGAATATCTTCCGAACGCGTGATCTTTTTTCCTCTTCTTTTCGGATTCGGATAGCCTAGAAGACTCTTTTTAATATGCACTTTGTTGCAACCCTCTCAGAGGGTCAGCTATACAAATGTTACATGTAACTCTAGCAGATTTGTTACAAGTATAAACCCAGCATAAGAATTGTCGTCAAACAGTACGCGCCCAAACATTAGCCACGACAATACCATTAGGGAGGATTGCCTCAAAAATGGCTTTTATGAGGCGAACGTTCATCTTGACGGCATAGTACATTTAGTTAAGGAAAATGTTACCAACTTTGAGCTCGCTTCACTTAGCTTCACTTAGCGGGAAGGTGATGGAAGGTTGAGTAAGGAACGCTGCTTATAAAATGTGATGCAGTCGATTTTAGGTGGTTGCTGAAAACATGTTTTAGGTTTTCAAATTGTTCATGTTTTCACGCTTTGCTTTAGTTTTCGTCCAGTTCTGTGTGCATTTGAAACAAATAGTTGGATCGGTAGTTTGTCTCTATAGTTGCTGGCGATCGCAATTGCGCTTTAGCGCTTTGCTTAACGAGTCAACGTACGCGGCACATCGCAAGAGGAGGTTTTATGTGCGCCGGTGCAAAGGAAAAGTGCACCGACCGGAAAAATAAAGTTATCGCTGCGGTAGGAGTTCCAAAAACGTCGACTTTATGCGCGTCGCGTAAAGAGCATAAAATCATAAAAAAACACTCGCTTATGAAAATTCCGCACCAACACATGATACATAGATAAAGCCACAACAGGCTCGATCTTCCTACGCAAATGTGAGGACAGTTTGCAAATTTACAACATGCATTCTACACATCCGTGCTTTATCTGAAAATTACCAAAATTCTATGTTTTAGATTTAGATTCATTAGCTGGAAAATCTCGGTCCTCGGTGCAAAGATTTATTTGACCTCGCTGCGTCGTTTCGAGGCTTCGAGCCAAGTCCGTAGTATTCAGTCATCAGCATGGAAATTTAAAATCTCTTTGTGCAGCATTTACTTAGCATTTTTGCGCGAATTGCATATGGAAAAAATGCCGCCCTTGTTTTGTGCCTCGCGACCGCTCTTTGCTGGCGAATTAAATTAAAATCTTGCTCTTGGTCGTCGAGCGCAAGACACAAAAACAACACTCGCGGAAAAATCGGAAAAATGCAAATCAAGCTAAGCGCTTCACTATAATATCGTTGGTCGGATTTATAAATCACCGAACATTCGTTCATTAGCAATTCAACTGTTTTTTCAAACAATTTCAAATTCAAAGAAATTGCACAAATTACCGAGTCAACAAAAAATATATTATTATTTGCTTGGATTCTTTTAATGGGCCTATAGTATCCGTGTTTGCTTTTGAATTGACTTGGATGGAAATGTTGTAATTTCGGCGAAATACGCAAAGAAACACAAGCTTTAGACTTTGGATTCTCCCGAGTGAAGAGAAAAAGTGCTCTAATAATATTCAAAAGAGCGGAATAAATCCGACTTGATCTGGTTTCAAATATTGAGACGCTGTGCGCCACAGCAAAAAAGAACGAGCGTAATCTGCGATAATACGCAAAGAAACGACTTGGAATGGAATAAAAACAAATCCACACGCACAATCGCCCCCAATAACAAAGAAATAAAATACTTAGTACGTAAATATAAATTAGATTGGATATGAAAATAATATACAAGAACAGCGACTTAAAGAAATTTAACTGTTTGTGAAGCTTTGCAGTACATTAAATTCGATACAAAAGGAACGTTATATAAATATTGAAGAGTTAGTTGAGATTTGAGATTTTGTGGTTTTATTTCTGTGGTCGACCTGAATTTTAGAAAATAAATTTAAAAAAAAAACGGTGTTAACAAATGTTTTCATCAATATTGAAATGTACATATGAATGTACTTCATCACGATAATAAATAATCGTCGTCAATTCGTCCAACACTCTTCCTGCTGCAGTCGCGCGAATCGCAAGTTGGATAGGTGCCATCTCGCAAAATGAGCAGACCTCCGACTTTTCAAGAATTGCGGTGCTATAAGTAAATGAAAACGTCCCGCGAAAGCAAATAATGATTTACCCCGTTATACCAGCTAGGAAGCAATAGCGTCTTCCAGACTCCTAGTGTCGCCCACTGGTGGCTGGTTGCTCTTAGCCGAGTGCACTCGCGACTCGCGCTAAAAGCATTTCAATTTAATTCCATTACATTAAATTAGATATTTGTGTGAATGTGCGAATGTGCACCATTTATTCGGAGAATGTGCACATGCAGCATCGCACCCGCCATAAAGGCACTGAGGTCTTGTCCTCGAGTCGTAGAAATGTCAGAAGTAAGAACCTTCAGAAAGAAAAGTTGGAGCTTTGAAACGGTTTGAAATGTTTGAATTTTTATTAATTAAAACGAGCACGCAGAACGTTGAATCGCTGAAAGCTGTATCAAATAGAAAAAGTGTCTCTGGCCTCTCTGGAGATGACACTGCAGTCGTAAAATAATGTAATAATTAAAATTAATTTCGCCCCATTTAATTTTCGTCCAGTCTTCGAGTGAAATATAATAAAATAAGTCATTTGTCCGCGTCACTTTTAATTAGCCCTGTCGCATTCTGACAATAATCCGTTTCTCGAGATTCTGAACTGAACTGCAGCAGTAAAGACTAGACAACTAGAGAATAGCCTTTGGATTCAAATGAAAATATTTCTTCTTTTCTGTAACTAAAGTATGTAAATTAATATTTTTATACAAAGAGTAATAATGTAATAAAAGTCACATTTTTTAATGCTTCTCCATTTGAATCTTCGTCGAGTCTTTGTTCTGAGATGACTTTTTGGATGTTGGTCCGTTCTGATGGTTAATGACGCCCACATGTTCATTATTCATTTCATCGGGTGTGTGCTACAATGCGTGCTTTATTACACTTGCTGCTTGTCGAGTTGACTTGCTTATTTTAGTACTTAATAGCTTATTAAATATAATACCCCAGAAACAATATTTCACGCTCAAAGCTGACGAAAGCAAGAAAATGTCAAAGAAATCGTATTTTTCGGCTTTTGGATAAACAAAATATAATTACGCATAATGAAACGTGACATTCTACACATACTAATATTAAGTCATTCCTTTGCATGTGTAACTAGAAATCTTTAACATACATGAGATGTTTATTAAACGAATGTCCAAATCTTTATTTATAATTCCAAAGTCGTTTTTGCATGCGTGCCCGGCGATAAATCGCCGGATTTTAAAATAACAATGAGATGTTTATGACGCATCACATGTCGCATTCAGGGAAATTGAATGGAATAATTTATTATGCACCACATGGGCTGAGCGTCCCTATAGTTGACAAGAGATGTTTATTTAAAAATGCATTCAAAACCAACTATTTAGCGTCATCGTGAAAGAAAGTTTTTTTTCATTCTTTTTTTTTTTATTGAATATTTACATTTCACTGGTTGTCTGCATAAATCAAGCCCATATATCAATTCCTACAACACTGTGAAAAGCGCTGCTCTTGAGCACTCTGTTTTGTTCACGTTTTGGATATCCAGATATCTCAAATGAATGGGAATGAATTTGGAAACGAAAAACGAAGCGAAACAAACTGGGTAAAAAGTGGCGCCAGAAACAAATAGCAATCGATTGCATCTTGAGGAATCTGAAGAATCAAGAGAAAACGCGTTCGGAATAACAAACAAACATGATACTAACAAGACTAAGCGGGGGCGAGGAGTAAGAAAAATGTAGACGAGCAGTCGAGCAGTCACTAACATATTATAACATTCACGATTCGACTGCTTCAAATTCGAAAGTCGAAGTTTGGTGGTTCAGGGTTCGTAAAATGGTAGAAGTGCTTCAAGCTTCAAACCGAAGATTTAGAACACGCGTGCATGGACATTTTCAAACAGCCAAAGCAACCAAAAGCACCACTTCAGCTCGCCCCGATAAGTTTTTCGTTTTCCTGGCTTGTCTGAGATTCTGCTCCTTGCATGGCACGATGCCACATTTCGATCGGCAACCACCAACCACACAGCGCCATACACGCTTTTTGCGTCTCCGGTGTGGTGTGCTGGTTGCTCTCGACTCCACTTCTTTCGGGTGTTATTTTTTTCCCGGTGATAGCGCACCTTATACGACAGTATCGGCGAGGCTCAGACAGCCACTGGCGCTGAGAAATGGCAGAAACACTACAATCCTACAATTTAACAATCCAGGCCAGGAGGCTTTGAATCACAGGAACAGAGAGGCAGCAAAGAGATGTAGAAAATGGTCTGTGTAATAGCCGCACGAGATTGATAAATCGACCAATCAAGAGAAAGCAAAGGCACACGGATAGAACAGGAACACGAGCAACATCACGGATTATCTCGATGGTAATTTATTTTTAAGTATACTCAACATAAATCACTAGACATACAATAGGATTTTTTGTGTGTGAACTTCGAAAGCATTTTTGGCCTTGCCCTTTGCTTTACTAGCAAAATCAAAGGATGCAAAAACCCACTTCACCTCATGTGCCAGGAGTCACCGCTGACGTCGCTCACTCAAGCGCATGAGATTGTTACCACGTTACCAGCGGGCCCAGCAGCGCAAAGTGTCGGGGGGATGCCTCGGCGAAGGAAAGTAATAGAAGTGGCAGGTTTAAAGGAGCATTTAAGCTCATGACGCCGCGCCGGAGAGAAAAAATAACAACCACCTTCAGCCTGGGCGGATGAGGAACGAGATCGCGTTAAAAGATCGACCAGAAGTTGCTAAGAGCCAACGAACCACCAGCAGCAGGGAACCAGGCCCCCGAGTAAAGTGAGCTTTGCGGAAGTTTACTGCGCTTAGGTTTTTTCCTGCATCGTGTGAGACTTAATCAGTCACTTCGCATCTGATGCGGGAGCGGGATGAGGGAAGCGCGCTCAAGCACAAGCAGAAGATCAACCCCTTTCGTGGGGCAGTGAGAAAAAAGTTGGTAACGTAAAATTGTACGTTGGAGCGATCGTAATTTAAAGTGGTGGAGGCTTAAGATTTTAGAGTCAAACTTTTTTGGCTTATCAAGAGTTTTTTTGGGGGATTTTTAAAAATTAGAACAAAAATTGCCGTTACCTCCAAAATATTATTTAATGAAATTTGTTTATTGCTAGTTAACAAAGCACGAAACGAAAAATTACCGTGAGACTGGACGATGCGGCGTGTTTCGGTGGAAATGGCTAATGACATTGGAAACTTTCACACGGCATTTGTTACGCGCGCTGAATGAATCAACGGAAGCACCATACCAACACCAACACCAACAACTACAACACCAAGATGTTTTTAATTTTACTTTATCTTCCCTCTTGCTTCGCGGTGCTTTGTGTTTACTCAACAGTAGATAATGTATGCACTTTATGCAGAGTGCGTAAGTACTTGCTTATCAAGATCTTGCTGATCTTGATTCTATTATTTTTAGCAGAAAGACAACGTCAAAAGAATTATTACTTACTTATAGTGTTCAGAAAAAAATAAATTGTTTTCTGAACACAAAATATGGTGTCCGCATAGTTGGCATGTTGGAGAAACTTCTTGCTGGGAGCCTGGGTCCTGGGTCTCGTGAAGTTAAAATTGATAGCGGTAGTTTGAACAGCGGTTTCGAGCGCTCGCAACAACGATTCGTCAAAATCGATTAGATTGATTCGGGGGGCTCGCGCGGTCTCCTCTAATGGTGTCATTAGTATCGGTATCGACGGGCGACCACGTATCGACGTCTTGTGTTGGGAGGCCGCAACCGCTAACACGTCTGTCGGCGGGTGTGTTGTGCTTGACGTGTCTGGGAGCCCTGTAAGACCTTGCAAGTTCTTGCGGCGGGCAAAACAATAATTCGGTAATAAATAGCCGCTGTGCATTAACCGATTACTCATGGAGTAACAATACCGAGTTGGAAATAATCCGAGCATAATCGCTCCGAGTCCTTAGGAGACTCGAACCTATAGACAGTATCCTATAGATATAGACGATGACGAAGGAAACAGTCTTAAGACGCAATCGCCGTCGCGGTCTTGGCTAATGATCATAATGATCATGATCATCGGTTGTAGTTGAGGATGATGTATACGTCCCTGCCTCCCATCGCATGCTCCCATCAACTCGAACACTCAAAGACGGAAGACCCATGATTGAAGAGAGGTTCAAAGAAGATATTAAATTATATACATTTTTTGATTATGCTCGGAATACAAATTCTTCGCGAATATCCTATAGGACCCCCTGGACTTAAGCGCTTAAATTTAATGTTAACGCATTTAATACAAGTATCCACCGGCGGCTGTTCGCATTCGCACCACACCCAAAAAAAATCATTAATCACGTTTTTATTGCCGGCGCGTTAAATTTCGCATTTCATTACTCGCAGTCTAAGAATCTTCCGCAACGCGTATTTTTATAACCAAACGCTTCGAATTCGCAATGCCCTGCCGCCATCCCCCACTCCTTCCGTTCCAAGCAAGAGCAACCAAAACAATTGAATATTCCAACATTCCAAGATGCAACCCAAACCGCTGTGATCCTTTCCTACCATCTACCATCCCGTTGAGTGGAAAGTTGTGGAAGTTGCTGGTTGAGCCAGTTACGGAAGACAAAAGAAGGGGTTTGCCCCCCCTTCGCTCGCTCGCAGCTCATGAAAATAATTCAGGGAGATTCGGGAGTTTAATGAAACCGAATCCCCTGGACGACCGCCGGAGCCAGTAACAAGTAATTAAAACAATAAAATGTATGTCGACTGGCGAGAAATATTTTTGGCGAAATCGGAGGGGCGTGGAGAGTGGAAGAAAACCCGTTGGGCAGATGCGGATGCGGAATGAGGGATAGATTGCATTGGAAAACAAGGCCCTCCACCGACGCCGCATTTTACGATTGTAATTTTGGTGTAATTCGCTTTCGGAACGCAAACTTTGCGGAGCGTGATGATTAATTGTAGCATTGCAGCGAGCGAAACCGGAAAAATGTTTAATTTCGGGAAGAAATGAAAAGGGTTGAAATGTTGTTGAACGATAGATAAATGAAAATTTCAAGTTTGACATATTATTGAAGACCATAACTCAGGGCAAAAAAATTTCTTCTTCATCAGATTTTCAATTTCTATTTCTAGCAAACGTCACCTCTAGATACAATTGAGTTTGACTGAAGACATTTTTATGTAAAATAAGGTGGTCCCTAGAGGTGTGACCTGCTTCTATAATATAATATATCATCACGAAAACGTCGCAGAAAGGTTGAAAAAGGTAAAAAATTGTCCCTTGTTATCGGCAAACTCAACGTAACGAACGAGCGTGATAAAAGCTATAAAGGCTCCAAATTCGCATCTTCCCGGTATCATAACTACGACATCAACTCGAGCAAATGGTAACTCGTAACTGAAACGAAAATTTTAAACATAACAAAAACTACATGCGTCATCAGCAGAGTTACCAAGCCACCACATTCATCTTAAAAGCGGCATTTCTACACCGGAATGCATATTAAAATTAATCTCATGAAACGGTATCAAATGTCTGTGTGCTCGGTGCGCTCGGTGCTCGGTGGAATAACGGTCGATGTAAAACCGCAATGAACCGCTGAAAACAACGTTAAAAAAGCAATCAACAAGCGCCGAAGAATCACACAGAGAAGTTAAACAAACATCAAGCCGAGTCGGCGAGTTCTTTAATTTGACCACCAAATCACGCCGAAAAGAGCTCCCAAACAAACTACGTGACTTAACACCAAAACAATGGATTATTTGTTATTACGCGCGATGGCAATTAATGCTTACAGGCCTCACAGACTGTTCGTGTAAATATTCGGAGCGCAAGCTGAAATACGCAGAAACGCAGAAATGTGCAGACGAAGCAAAGTCTACAAATGAAGTCCAAAAGTCTGAGGCAGCATTTGACGTCGCGTTCCGTTCCCCGTTCCGAGACGTAAAGTAAAACAAACCAGTGACGGACTGACTGCATTTAATTAAAAATCCTGGATATTAGCAAGACCGTGCCAGAAAACGCGAGAATCATAAAAATGTCACAATTTTAAAATAATAGATTTTCAGGCTGATCTTTTGAAACATGCCGAATTGCCGACAAGCAGTTGACGAGTTGACAGGTAGATGATAAAAAAAAGTATTTTGTGACGACTGGGTGCCGGGGTTTGTGGCGTATAGTTTTTCGAGACGAAAAACTATACAAATTAGAAAAAAATGATTTATTGTGACATTTTTATGACTCTTGCGTTTTCTGGCACGGTCGCCCTTATAATAGAAGCACCAGCATACAACGAAATAAGAGTATTGATTCGTTCCCTGTGTTTTTCCATTTTTACAGTTCTCAACAATTTTCACGTTGAAACCATCTTTTTAGTTATTTGAGATTCTCTTTAATATCATATAGCATTGATCAAATTTACATCTTCTCGCCTGAATCTGATCCCCGTGCAAATTTCTCAATTTCCCTCAAAACCCATGTGTGCTATATTCTTAAATATAACGCCAATGCCAACACCCCAACACTGAATCTGAATGCTTGCCTTGCAGACGTCGTAGGGCTTTATCTGATTGGAATGTCGAGCGTCTTTTCTTCCACGATTCGCGCTCCGCGCCGCTATCAATTGCCAACCGCTTCATCCTGCCTCCCAATCTGATGGCGGAGGTTGACGCTGAAGGCCTGAAGGAAGCCAAGCATCACCTCGATGCGACGTGTGACTTGTGAGATGTGTGTGCATGTGTGCAGATGCTAAGTGTAAATTCAGGTGTGCTTTCCTCTTTCCTTTCCTTTGCCCGCCGACCGCCGTTGGTGTCTCGGCATTCGGTAGGTAAGCGCACACCGCACACTTGATGCCTGCCGAAGTGTAATGCCAGCCCAGCCCAGGCAGCGGATGTGCCTAGGTTCTTGTCGCGAGCAGATGCAAGGCCCCCAATGCAAATAAGCGTGTTAGGTAACAACATGATTGTTCGAACATGTGTTGAATATTGAACTTATCGCGGGCGATGTTCACGAATGACGACCGACGACCGATACGTGCCTGTTAGCTGTTACCTAACGTGTACCTTGCGTATCAATTTGTTTCTATACAGGGTCATCAAATCTTTCACCATGTTTTCACCAATGTGGAATCAGCGTTGTTTTGGGGAAAGTTGAATTATACAGGGTGTAACAAAAATGGCGCATTTCCTCTGGAGACATCATTGAGAATGATTAAAGGGGTTGGGGAAAAATGTAAAAAAAAATATTTTCATTCATTTTTTGGAGAAAATGGCAATTGAACTTTAATAAAAATATCTTTAATTAGAC
>JARJDQ010029793.1:0-11308 GCA_030264215.1 Geostiba sp. GC000077
AAAAAAGAGTAGGTAAATTGTTCATCATGGCGGAGATACAGAGTTGTAAAGTTTTTTTGTCAACTTTGTTTGTAATGATTATTTTGTTTCAATTTAAGTTGTAATTGAAAGATTATTTGATTTGTTACTTATTCCAATTGAAATTATTGATCCATTGGCAAAATCTTAGGAGGAATTGAATTTTAAAGTAACAAGTTTTCAAATCGATATTGCCAGTGGATCAAACATTTCTTTTCGAATAGGTAACAAATTTAATAATCTTTAAATTATAACCTAAATTAAAACAAAAGAATAATATTAGAAACAAAGTTGACAAATAAACTTTATCGCCCTGTATCTCGGCCATGAAGAACTTTTTTCGCTAAATGTACTTCTTTCAAGGCCATCTATAAAACCTCCAGAGGAATTACGCGATTAATAGGACACCCTGTAAAATAGAAAACTGTAATTCTATTAAGGAGCTGGTTTCGTGCCTTATTCCTTGAATTAGATAGTATGAATCGATCGACAAAGATAGCGTTGTGCCTTCTAGAATCTAATAATCTATTTATACCGCTCAGAAAATGTACCGAGTCTTCAAAAAATGATTGAAGCCATTTTACGAAACAAGGATGAAAATAGGATTTCCAATGTAAACTGACAAGGTAAAGGAGGTAACCATAGAAATTCCCCGGAAATATCAAATGGCTTCAATAATGTTTGATGGCTTATTCAACTTTGATGATATAGCATAAAAATAGTTTTGACCTCGACCATGGTCTATTAATTTGATACCACACAAGAGACAAACATTGAAAATGCCTTCTAACTATTATAGCCAGTATCAAACTTAACCATCACATCAATATCTTTCATAAAAATTATCTCCTCTTGTCCTGAGTTACTTGATAAAAGACTAATACACATCTTTTTGCACTTTCCTTCATAGTTCATAACCCTGTTCTTTAAGTTCATTGTTCACATTTTAAATATATTTTTCTTTTCTGTTTCAGATTGGCGCATCCTTCCATTTAACCAAAGTGAACGTGCACCTGGTGGACCTGAGCACGATACGATCCCTTGGCGGGCCGACGGTGGACGCGCCCACATGCTTCACACCCAACACCAGTCTCCGAAAGAGCTTCTCGCGGGCGGAGCGACCCGTCTCGCTGCGCACCCAGCAGCTGGATGTGAAGCCGACCATCGAGGAGAGCACGTCCGGCACGGATCCCGAAGAGGAGTCGACAGCTGCCATCACCAATCAGACTGATTACGAGGAGATTTTTCGTCCGGGACGTGCGCGTAAGTACCGCCGCGCCACACCAAATTGAATTTAAAAAAATTGAGGAAAGAAAAGGAAATTGAGCACATCATAACAAAGAACGTGTCTTAATGCGCAAGAATGATGACAATCGCGACAATGATTGACATTCACTTAAATTGCCCCGAAACATTGAAAAGGAAGTGCAAGCCATGCTCGAAGTGAACAATGGAATGAGTGCACGGTTAAGTGACAAAGGTGACAAAAAATCACATGAAAGTAATTTTTTTACTGTCGAGTATTAAAGTTTTTCAATGAAATTACTACCAAATAAGTTTTTACTTTTTTTTCAAATTACTTTGTTTTTGCTCATTTGTTGTTGCTCGAACAAAATCCGCTTCCCAATTGAAAATTATAGATTTGCTTCGTTTTCTAGTTTTTATCATTAAAGGTTTTAGAACCATGGGAAGTGCCAATTAGGAATGATTTGATGATAATTTCGACATCAAAAATCTCTTCAGCGCATAGACGCCAAAAATTGGACGTTAATTCGCCGGATTCGCCCATCATCGTTACAAACCTGGGTGAACGAACTTTGCATAGAGCATAGAGGTGTACGCAGAGTCGTTACCTGTGGCATTGGCCACCGACGAAAAGAGCCCAGCTCGTGAATTATTAACGTGAACTTTACCAGCAGGATCCCCGATCCCGGGAACGTTGCACTAACTCGTCAATTACGCATTCAAAAAAATAAAAATAAAGAAGCATATATTTCACAAACGTGGAAGTGATGGTGTAGGTAAATTAATTAAATAGATATGTGTTCGTCTAAACCTCTACCTGTACTTCGATACAATAACGATTAACTCGTGATTCACGATGTTCCAGAAGACTTTGTTAGTCGGCAGTTTGTGTGTGATGATGATGAGTTTTCTCTTCATTGTTTTCGAAGCTTTTTCGTTGTTTATTCGTCGATTGAATGTTGGTGCCGATTTATCGAGGAAATAATCGTGCGCATGCACACACAGCACGTGTGTGGGATTGATTGGGCGATTTCGCAATTATGCCAAAGGCAAATGTGGAAAGCTGCAAATTAACTGCGTCGTGCGAGGAGCCGAGGAATCATTAGAGTTTAGCGGAAAAGTACGAAAAGGTCGTCTCAAGGAGATGCAGCATTACCAATCGCTTTCCGAATATGGCACGCACTGCTATCTGCTAGTGCTAAGTTATAATTTTCATTCGTCGTTATAATAATAAATGATGATACACATTAATAATGAATTTATAATTTATGACGGGGCTCGCCCTCCCCATCTGATGGTCGTAAAACTTGAAAACGTAAAAAAGCAATCATATGTTTACTTATGATATGAGTCACAGTTGCAAGACGTCAAAATAAACATTCATTTTTATGATTTTACGATTTTGCATTTGGTTGTTGCGAATTTTGTTTGCCTTAAACCTTAATAATGTTGATTTTTTTTTGAATTCAGGTCAAGTTTAACTCTGACTTTCGGTCTTGGCCAGCCTCTTGTTTCATAGTTTGATAGTTTGCGTTTCTTCTTAATGTGTGAACCGATTTTTATCAACTCGAAAATTAACCATCGAGGCTAAGTTATTAATTTATTATTTGCTGAAGAGTGCAGAACAAACGTAATGTGGTAAAGTTTGATGTTAGGCCTTCAAATTTTGCCAAGGACTTGACACACACCATACTAAAATATACAAAGCCTTAATGAAGTGGTGTCAAGTGTAATTTGATTAAAATTTAGTTTCAAAGTTGTGTCCATTAGTATCGAGTGCGTTTGAGAGTTGTTGGGTTTTATTATGTTTGTCCATGTTTTGCATTAGACGTTAGGTGAGCAAAGACCTTGGAGGAGCGTAGGTGGTTTTCTTAATTTCTATTAGGCATGGATAAGCATAATAGGTTTTTATGTTGCGTTAGAGCGTAGAATCAATAAAAATCAAACTGAAAGCGAAAATGAATTTCACAAATGTATCCATCATGCACATCATGAATATTTTAACACCTCAATCATATTATGAAAAGTTAATGAATTACATATTGAATTTTAAGAAGGGGATTACCAAATTTAAATAGTAATTAATTTTCGTTAAATTAAGTTTCGGACCAGTGCTGTTATGTTGTGCAATTACGTAACCCATAACGCATTTTGACATACAAGTTGAATTTCAGTTTGAAAAGAATTCTTTATGGCAATTTGCATTTAGCGAGTTGTTTTGTTGAAGGATCATGGAAACACACAATGATTACTGCGATGTTAGCTTAGCGCTTGCAATATTTTGTGAGTTGTGACAAATTGAGCAAATTCCAAAACTTACTCGGTTTTTTATGACTTTATGCAAATGCTGATTGGAAATTTATGGGAAATAGAAAGCAAGTGACCTTGCGACGCGTAGGTGGCTCGTGCATTCTTACTTCTTGCTTACCACTCGTTGGCTTTAACAATTGTGGTATAATGACATAATTCACATGCGCACGTTTTCGACAAACGTATGCTGTGTTACATTTCAGTGCTTTGAAGTTGTGAACCCACCCGATGATATATGAATGCAGCCGAGAGTCACTCTGGAATACACATAATTTATGATTTATGCTCGCACCTGAACATTTATTCGAATTTAATTAATTTGCCGCATGCCTCGTGATTTGCGTGCACAATCGTTTTGAATTTTAAATTCGCTGCACGTACGGAGTTGCATAATCCAGCAGCGCCGTCACAAGTACACTTTGGTGAAGTGTTATTTTATTACAATGCGCCAACACGCGTCGTTATTAAAACTTGGAAACACTTGGAAATGTGGAATGACATCTGCGCCGCAGCGATGCGATGTTTTTGCTCCATCATTGCAAACGGGTTTTTTTTCTAACATACATTGTTTGTTCTTGCAGTGGTGCGAACTCCGCCGCCTCCCACGGAGCCACCAAGTATTCCATACGCACGAATTGAGCAAGATTTAAACGGAGATGGTAAACATTGTCCATTCATATTTAGCAAAACCTTATTTATCCGACTTTTTGATGTTTTCAGCGCCCCAAATTCTGGAAAGCTTTGAAGCGTTGTCACTGGACCACAACATAAATTACAGCCGCGGTTCGCCGCCCCCAACGCCGCCGAACACGGCATACACACGCTCAAAGTCCAACCTCGATCAGGTATACTCCAATCGCAATCTGTCGAAGAACGACCAGCAGAATGCGACGAACAAAGCCAAGTCGATGCAGCCGCCACGATACAACCTTCAGCGACAGAGCAGCTGCAAGGAGGGCACTGCCAACAGCAATAACAAGCAGCACCAGCAGCAAGCGAAGAGCAACAACATGCGGCACAGCGTGTCCGAGGTGAATCTCAACAAGAACTCCACGTCCGTGCAAACAACGCGCAACAATCTGCGCAAGAACTCCTTCTCCAAAGTGGGCAACAATCACAATAGCAATTCGAACTTGTCGAAGATACCAATGACAAGCAGGCATGTCACCAACGAGGCGAATACGAAGCCAATGAATATCTTCAACTCGGAGCCGGTTGATATCTATGTGAAGAGTAAGATTTCACCGGATGAAGAGATCAGACCGAAGGACTTCATTCCCGTGTCGCTTGACAGGCCTGTCGGGTTGCAATTCGATGACTTTTTACCAGTAAGTTATTTTTTCACTGCGCGGGCTAACTATTCCTATGATATTAATCAACTGTTTCTTTTTGCCAAACAGAAAAATCACGATTCACTCTCGAATCAACCAGCGTCGAACATGTCTGAGGCCGAGGTGCTGAACGTTGTGATGGGCGGCCACAACTCTATGTTGATGCTGTTGTACAATCGAGGGCGTCATTTGCAGCTGGTTGCGAAGCAACTACTTGAGCGGGATGTGAAAACGGGGTTGGAGTTTGCCGTCAACCTCAACGATTCGGCTGTTATTGTTGATATTTTAGGTGTTATTAATAATAAACAGTAAGTAACAAATACCACCCACTCTTTTTGCATACAACGGGAATTTTAATATCTATTTTCAGTTCTTTATGGAGTTTAGACTCTTGTGTTCTCCTACTGCCAAAGATCGAGGAATTAATCGAGAGCAAATTTGAATCGTGAGTAACACCAGCTTTGTTTAAACCGCAGTGGACGTTTGTGTTAATTGCATTTCATTTTTAGATATATGACAACAGGTTGTGATTCTCTTCGCATAATCCTGCGAAACTTCGGCGCAGTGATCAAGACCAACTCCCAGTATTCGGCAGGCAGCTTCGGCGTGGATTTATCGCGCGAGGAGCGCCATCAGCGCGCGTGCAAGTGCGCCGAACTCCTCGAGGGCATACGGCTAGTCATTTACAAGAAGCAATCGCTGACGGGCAAGGTGGGCAACGCGTTCAGGGAGGTGCAGGAGCTGCTGCAGAGCACACTCGACTGATCTACATCGTATATCTGCAACTGTAACTTGCATCTGTTATCGGTTTGAGAGCGCAGGCCGCAGGGATATAATTTGCCAAGCATTCGATGACGAATGCCAAGTCGCACGCGGCGACGAAGTGACAAGCATCTAGCTAGCAAGCAAACCTTGATTGATCCTTGATCACAGAAAACAAATTTGCTGGCACCGGCCACGCATAATGATGAAACTTAATCACAACTAAATGACCACTAAGATCTCTAATTCCTAATTCGTGAAACTAAACATATTAAAACCAACTATTAATATTACTATGTACTTCTATTTTTGAATGAAATGATACGATTCACTATTAGATAGCAACATAACAAATTTTTAGGATGGTTTGAGGAAAAAAGTGTAAAGCAATCACACACAAAGTTGTAAAATAATTTCGAAAAACTCAACCAAATATGTATTAACTACTAATATCTTGGGAATGTGCGCTTTAAATTTTTAAATTTGAGGAATAGTTTTGTGAAGAGAACGAAAAAAATACATTAACATGTGATTTATAACTAGATGTAGCTAATAAGATTGATGAGGGTTACTAGAGAACTAATACTTAGAATTTTAAAATTTTTAAAATGCAATCAATGAAGATATCAAGTCAATGACATTTTCATAGTAACTTATTTTCCATTTCTTACTATTATATGATCTGATTTTCAAGTCTTTACTTTTAGTGTGTGTTGATTTTATTGTTATAATTTGGATACGTGTGCGTAAGCGCTCAAGGCACTATATTTCTTAGATTGAAGGTGAAATCACAAGAATCACTAATGCTTCCGATATTATTTGATTGTTATATTGGTAGATGCGTTGAAAAATCCCCCAAGTACTACAATAGTTTCTCATCATATTCGCGAATCAAGTACTCGGCAAACTGGAATTCCGTCCATTATTCTAGTTGATACTAACATCTAATACAACATAGCATTAGCATTAAACCCGATTAAACCTTTTGGTCATTCTAATCAAGATATTGTAACAAATGTAGCAGTATTTTCATACACCACGATATTCAGTCATTCGAAAATAATAATTGCCTAATCACTTGTATCACATTTTTCTGTATTAAAAAAAAGTCGAATTAATAAGAAATTATGGGAACGCAATGCCTGCAATGAAATGCCTAATTGGAGATGAAATTAGTTTTGATATGAAATTCTAGTATGTATTAGTACACTATTCCAATTTAACGGTGTAATAACTTACAAATAATTATCACTCACACATCAATTAGGAATGTAAGCATCATGCTAGTCGTGATGAAGTGACCATGAGTCAGTTGCACATTGTCAACGTGGTAACGATTTTGTCGTATTTTTTACCATTTGTATAACTTATATTGTTTCGCTTGCCCTTAAGAAATCAAATTGCGACTATATCAACAGGATGAGTGTGTCAAACGAACGAATCGCATTCAGCTCTAAACCGTGTGAAGCTAAAGCTAGATAATTATTTAGTATGTATATGAGTTGTTGACACACTCATCACATATTGAAGATATGAAGATGACAGAAGGTTCAGACATAATTTACACACACGCATACTTTAGTGCCATTTTGTGATTTTGTATGATTTTTAACTAGTGTTTATTTAAATTAATTGATTAACGTTTAGTAAAACACCTATTTCTACATTTAGCATTATAATCGAATGCAAGGAAGCGCTGGTAAAACATACATTGCAAATCACAAACTTTGTCAATAATTAACGAAGATGAAACGATTTGAGAAGATAAAACAGGTGTAAGATGTGGCTGGGTATGAATCTAGCCTTTTATCAATTTGTTTTAGTATTTGTTTAATGTGAATACTTTGATTGTACTTTTTTTGTTTTGTTGTCCAAGTGAGAAAATGTGCGATGGTAATAAACTAAAAGATGATTATTTATAAATTAATTGAATATTGTGTATGATTTATGGTGTCATCTCCAGGACTCCAGGCTAAGCGCGGAGGACAATTTTTCGCCCGCCAGCACATTCAATTGATTTTTCATTCTAAATTTAGAACGATAAATAGACCTATTTTACTGCCTCGGGCGGAAACTATCGTTTAACGGCCCTTAGCGCATATGGCCCTTTTTTTGGTCGGGCATGCAATCGCATCGGGCGCTATGTTTCTGTCCTTGGTACTCAGCTTCTTTGATTTGATTATTTATGTTGCAAACGAGCTGTTTGTGTACCTAACTGCAAGACATCCCGACGATCTGTAACAGCGTCTTCATTGCTATCCGAATCCGCAGACAAACTTTAAAAAAGAGCACGCGCTCGGTTTAATTTCTTCAAAACATCGCTGTTATACAGGGTGTAAATGAATTGGCGGATAATCTACACGTGGCGCAATTCATTGATTAATTCTCAAACTTTCTTCATTTGTTCACACGAGGTCATCAAAGTTGCAATTTTTAGGTTACAAATATGCGTAATAACAAAATCCTGTTTAGTTGTACAGCAGCTGTTGTAAAATTTAACACTTCTGCAAAGTTAGTTTGCTCTTAAATAGCATCTAACCAGCATTATTAATTTTCTTTTGAAAACATTGACTTAAATTAATTTGAATCAATTAAATTCAAAGTTTTAATTAAACTGTTAAATGCTATTTAAGAGAAAACTGACTTTGCAGAATTGTTCGATTTTAAAAACGGCTGCTATACAATGAAAAAGAATTTTGTTATTATTATACTTATTATGCAAATTTGTAATCTAAAAATCGCAACTTTGGTGACTTCGTGTGCCCGAACGAAGAGGGTTTGACCATTTTTGGATTAAGATTTTCTACTCACAATTAATCAATGAATCGCGCCACGTGTAGATTATCCGCCAATTCATTTACACCCTGTATTATAGTAGGAGTAGGAGTAGAATACAACATGTCAACCTTTTTAATATTGTAATTTCTTAAATTTCAAAAACTCGTTACACCAGTTTTAATTCATGCTGGTTTAATTACATCTGCATGTTATACGTGACTGATGAACTCCGTTACGAGGAATTTGTTTTCAAAATTTGATAATTACGTACTATGTGTAAGATGCAAGATTTAGGATTTTAAATTTGGTAAGTAATTGCGCGTGCGCATTTATAGAAATGAATAGTGCGCAAAAGCATATTTCTCTCTTGTGTGTGCATCACATTTCACCTTGGATTTGGATCTTGTATTTCCCAGTTTGTTATCAAATCAGATTTCACCAGCCATCACATCATCAGTGATGCCAGATGCGTGTAAATACCATAATATTCACATCAGTTAACTTTGGAGCAAAATCTTTGGGTACCAATCAAAATACGTACAGTATACAATGAACAGTGTGCATTTCCCTATAGTATGTAAGTAAAAGTAATAAATATCATTGAATGAACGCATCATATAGTTTCTAGGTTTGGTATAAGCAGAGGGAAAAGCATTTTCAAAAGAGAATACCTCAGAACTTTGGGTTGCTGCTCCTCATCTCAAATCATGGATTTGTATATCACTGAAGTTAACTCCCTCAACCACACCAATTTTAAATACAAGGATCTATTCTGCTCGAGATGTGATAAAATGCATGGCCTGTCTGGCACTCAAATCTATACTGAAAATGGTCAGAATATTTGTGAGGAATGTAATAATGCACAATCCTCAGCTAAAAAAGAATTGATCCATGTAAACTCTTCTCTTAAAGAGCAGTTGGATGAATTGCATCTCCCCTGCATATTTCAGCAATGCAATTTTAGAGGATCGCATATTGATTTAGCTGATCATTGCAGCAAGTGCATTTTTAAGCCAATTTTGTGCCCACTTTGTATATCGACGGATAATAATAAGGTAATTCAGTCAGAAACAATTACTGAATTTGTGGATCATGCCATAAATCATCACAAAATAAATGTTATCCACTTGGAAAATCTAAAACTAGAGTTGAACTTAAAGGGCTTGAAGCATAATGTTTTTGTTGCAGAGTTCAAGAGTAATTATTTCATAGTATTCATTGAGGGTACTGATGAAACAATATCATTTAAAGTTGGAAAACATATTAATGTTACATATGACTCAGGCTCTGGCTCAATTGAGAGCTTTACAATTCTTCATCGAAATGGAAGTATGCAAATTAAAATGCAAGGAGACATACTTCCATTCAATACATTAATTGATAATATTGCAAATGCAAATTTAAAAAATGTTAAAATAAAGAAAGCATTTCTGGGTGAAGATGAAAAGATAACCATATACTTTTCGGACTTTACAGACGCAAAGCTGAATGATTGTCCAATTTGTTATCACACTTTGATCAATAGGATTGGTCTGTGTGAGAATGGGCATGCAGTGTGTGGATCATGTGCTTTTAAAATTGATTCATGTCCAATTTGCAGGCTGCATGTGTTTTTGACCAAGTGCGTTCATCTACTCCCCGATCACAACTTTGCATGTGACAATTTGGATTCAGGTTGTCTTGCAATCACAAAATTGACTGATAGAAGTACACATTTAAAGAATTGTGTATACCAAAAAGTTACATGCCCAGAATGTACCAACGACGACTGTACAATAATGAATTTCTATGGTCATTTTGAAGAAACGCATAATCCGTTTCAAAATTTTTCCACGCACTTGATATCATTTACCACAAAACATTTTTCGTCCATTAATATTGCGTACAGATCAAACATATTTCACTTGAAAATCAAATTGGATGGTAATTTAAATTCTTTATTGTTTGTAGTTGAAAAGTCAATCAGAAGTGTATATAATAATAAGTATCGATATGAAGTTAGCATTTTGAAGAATAATGATGTTCTTGCCAAAGCAGGTAACATTTGTGTTCAATCTGGGGATTACAACTCCTCCGTACTTTTAAGCCCACTCAAGAGATATCTGTTTGTTAATGATATTTGGACTATGAGAATTCAGGTGAAAATACTATTTTAAGAACGGAATTATGAAATGTTTGTTAAAATTCTGTAGTTCACTGCCAATTGTTTTGTTGTATACAGATGACTATCTTTTTTATATCTACTCTCTTTCTTTTATTATAATTGTAAGTTTATGTATTATGTTTACATGCAATATAATGAGAAAATATATTAGTGATGCGTGCATTGAAACCTAATATATGATTGTTTCATAAGTTGCCAAAAAAATCAACTTTAAAGTTTTTTGCGAATTATTTCGATCTTATTCGTCGGAAAATCGTTTATATTCTCTGAGCGCGCCCTCGTTTTTGAAGTTTTTTGCCGGATTCTGATAGCGAAGAATGTACTCTTTACGATGCACCCAGTTCCAATCCTCTCTGGGCCTGTCTTAAAAGCAATTTTGAAAATGTTGGGTATTCATTACATATTTTCACGACATGGGGATTTTCCCATGATATTTTCTGAACGCGTGCTCCATTTCTTGGCAGATTCTGATAGGCAAAAAGATTCTATTTATGATGCATCCGACCTCCCACTCCACCCCCTTCCAACCCTTTCAGGGCCACGGAAACGCTTTAAATTCAAATTTGAAAAATGTTCGATTTATTTACATATTTTGCTTTATATTTCCCGAATGCGTACTCTTGAAGGCAAGAAGACGCTCTTTAAAATGCACTCCGTCCCAACCCCCTCAGGGCACCTGAAGTGCATTAAAATCAAATTA
>JARJDQ010029803.1:0-15036 GCA_030264215.1 Geostiba sp. GC000077
CATACTGCTTCATACTCCTTTCAAAACTCTTCTAAATAAGTAGCATTTTGTGTTAAAATCTAAGAGCCCAGAGTGTAATATATAACGGATGTTTTTTGCGGAAATATTTTTAAGAAAGCATCAAAGCGTAAAATTATAAATGTGTCAGAATATTAGATACCGCAGCACATTCAGCTAAACCAAACACCGTGTTTGTTTCTCCATCATTCTGTCATTCTGTCATTATTTATCAAGGGGTCGCTCCTGGGCCTGGCGGGCATGTTTGCGTCGACGATACGTTTATATTTATAGGTGCGTCACTTAATAACTTTGAAGTTTAATTAAATTAGATTTTCAAAGGGGCCAAGCAAACTTTTACGTATTCGCTGAGGCGCGCGCTTCCTCAAGATTTTAGTGTTTTGCCAATAAGGGAAGGGCGTTTTGTTAGCACCAGCGCGCAACGCAAAACAATCCACCATTAGTCCAATTATTAAATTGGCACGTCGCAGGCGTTAAGAAACGAGCCAAGAACGAACTCCTCGCCAGGGTCACGATGAGGAAATCTTTTCCTCGCAGTCTTTATCGTTATTACTTGCTTTAAGCGAGCGGGGTTGTGAGCTGCTGAGCGATGAATAGCACTCTTGGAAATGAGGGTTGAAATGATTGCAAAAAGCAAATGAATATGTTGTTTAGTAAGGTATAAAATGGATTTTTAATCTTGTTTAGTAAATATATTACTTTAATCTAGTTATAATTTTGTCTTTAGAGCTTTTTTGGTTTTGAGGGCTACATTTTTGATGTATTTACTGGCAAATGGAAAGTTCTAACAAGGTGATGTAATGGGCATGGGGTGGGATTGGAATAAGGAAGCAAACGAAGCCGAAAATTATGCAAATGTGCGCTCTGAGAGTTACCCAAGTCGTTTGAGGCCACTGGCATATTCCGCACGTTTTAGCATGCATTTCAAAATATTTGTATGAAAATTATAATTTTATCCAAACTTTTCAAATCAGTGCGGAAGATATTTAAATATTTTCATTATGTTAAATCATCGTCAATGATTTTAATGAAACACGCCAAGCAAACAATGAAACAATTTCTGCAAAAGGATGGTAAATCCTGAAATTTCCTAATCAAATTCAAACACATGAATCTGAGAAAAGGCAGGTCCAATCACCCAAGCACACAGTTGTCCTTTCTCTCGGTTCCCTCTTTTTTCCACATATGACTTAAATTGGAGATAAATTTCGCATGAATAAATCTCCACTGTTCGCTGGCGTTGAGCGGCAGCGGAGGGTTTGTTTGTGCCCGCGCACTTGTGTTCCCAACTTGTATCCGTTTTTCCATGGCAAACTTTTTCTCGCGCGCACAACACGGGTACTTAGGGGTTGCGTGCGGCTTACGGGCCTTCTTCAGCGCGACGCGCTGCTAAGCCAACAAGTTACGACCGTCACTTAATCAAGAGACGCACCGGTGTCTCTCGAACGCGCCTGAAGACGCGCGCTCCGTTTCCGGAAAATAGGGCAATTCGCCACCGTTGCCGCAGACCCCATACCCCCAGCATAGCCACCATAGCACTTCAATTTTGCCTCTCGCGTACACGTATTGTGTGCGGCATGGAATTTTTTATAGGCGCGCAACACCGTTGGAATTTGCAAATCAGCGCACGACCAAACATTTTCTGTTCATCTTGGCAAAGCAGGCCGGAGCAAAAGCTCCTTAACGCAAGCACCCGGCGGCGGTGAAGGCGCCAAGAGCACAACTCAGGTTCAATTATTATGTACGTACACGCGTTTTGGTGCGCCAATCATTATTTTTCTCTTCTGCACTTTCTTGTCGCTTTATCGGATCAGAATCTGAATAAGATTTCGTCAGGATTTGGTTCTATTTATTTTTGGATTATTTCAAACGCATGCGTCCGCAACGTGAGCGCGTCGATGGCCAGGGCACGAAGAGTGTGCGTGGCATTGAGTTGTAAATTCGGGCGCGATGTAAATTTTGAAGCGCGAACGCGGAGATTTTCTTTTTCGCGGTTCTTTGCCACGACGCGGCGTGGCGGCGGCAGTGAGTTGAGTGCGCTTAAAAGGTTGTACTGGCAAGTTTATGCGACCTCAAAGCGCGCTGCGCTCGCCTCGTATCAGAGAGCATCAGTCTTTTATACGTCTTATGCAAAATATTTATTCCGCGCATGCATCCATCCACGAACCCGTCCCCCATCTCCCATACGTGCGAGTTCGTGACATAAAACCTTCTAGCACAGGCGCCTCCACCAAAATCATAATTTGAAAAATTACAAATTATTCAACTCGCCCTTTCTTAGTTTTAGAAACTTATCACTTCTTATATATTTTATCGATTTCTTAATTCTGTTTCGCTGAGGATACTTCGAGTAGGTGCATTTTGTCTAGGGTAGTTTTTAGTAGGTTGTATATGGCTTCCATTCACCATCACATGACGTAAAACAAGACAATATCGATGCTCCTCTAGTGTTGCCAAAGCTCTACTAACAGCATTCTAGGACAAGAGCGGGTTGAACAGGATCTGAGCACGGGAGAAAGGAATGAAGTTTTCGAAAGTGTACGCGAAGATGAGTGGCTGTCGGGTTGGGAAAAGGGCGCCCCACGACGCGCGAAACACATCGCTACACGCGGGTGCGCCTCGCCACCGCCTCCGCCGCCACCACCATAACACCATTTGCGGCGCCCCATCTTTCATATCGCTCGTTTATCGCGACCTCTTCAGCCAGATCATCTTCGAGTCCGTCCCCTGAATAACAATACGCTCGTCGTCTTCACCCTATTGAGAAACTTGTTTCACCCTTCCGCTTCCGGCCCATGCATATACATTCAAAATGTGGCCAGAAGTGGATTTTAATTTTGTTATCCACAATCATGTTAGTCATTTTACTAGTCAATAATTTCCTCATCACGATATTTATTAATTATTAACAAGTATTTGAATTCTATAGCGACGAAATGAATGAAAACTTCTTTGAGTATGAAACGGGAAATATTAAATAACATTCTTCATCCTGGAAGCGTAATATTCATTGAAAGAGCTCTATGCACTAAATATTTAATTTAAAACTTTTTTGCCTCAATGTTTTTTGCATTCAACTGAAGCTTTGCATTTTCGCCGAGCTGGTAGTAGCTCATTTCTTACTCCCGAACTGCCGCCTTCGGTGCGCAATTTGTACGATATTTGATGTTGTTAGAGAGATAGAGCAATTGAAGCAAAACGAGCGCAGAGTGAACAAATGCCAGCAGCCCCCAGACGAGGAGTTGAAAATATGCAACGGAGCTCGCCGTCATCGTCGTCCTTGTCGTCAGCACCAAGCGATAGTAGTTGGGCACACAGGGCACAGGCGGGTCTGCTGAGATGTTTGCCAGGGAAGCAGAAGTAAGTAGGTACAGGAAATTACCGGCAATAAAAAGAGTGATCAGTAATTCATAGAACGGATATAAGAGAGGTACAAACAGGGACGCTCCGGGTTGAGGCGGATGGCACGTGCGCCCTCCAACCACCCCTCAATATCCTAGCAGGCACAGACGATCTGCATAAGAGTAACACCAGTAGCAACATGAAGTAACGGCGAAAGAGCAAGATGGATTCAAATGGGAACTGAGGTAGTCTGGTAAGTGGTGTGGGTGGTGGAAGGGGGGCGTGGGGGCGCGCGAGGGCGCGCCTAAATCAAAACCGTGTCGTTACCAACAGATTGATTCCGAACTTTCAGCATCCGGGGCTACATAAGGAAAACGCTGATAAACGACGCAGATATAGATCCTTCAATATGCAAAGTTCGCCCCTGGGTTGCCCCGGCGCCTCCACCATCGCCATCAGCACGGCCGAACCAAGCCCAATGTCGCCCGCCTTCCTTCCTCCCCCCTCCGCGTCGCCGCCGTCGGTCGGCTACGCAATCTCCTCGTCGCTCTTCAATGCCGCCTCGATTCCCCGGCAATTCTTTCTAGGACAATGAGCGAACTCGGGAGGGTTTTAGCAGGCGAATCCACGATCTCGACAAGAACGCGAATGAGACAAGATAACGCCGCCGCGCGCGCCGCATCCAGCACAATCCACGTTTGCCAGATGCAAAAATACGGTTGCAAAAGCGTTTTGGGGAGCGCAGGTCGGCTCGTCGTCGACGAGAGCGAAAAAAAAGCCTAAAAGATCGACCCGCGACCGGGATCCGGATCACTTACATGCGCTGCTCGTTTCATCCGGCGTGCGCGTTTGATTGCGATCGTAAAAAATCAGCGGCGGAATCAATCTGGTAAATTTGGAAAATCATCGTATAGAATATGCATAATATATCTTAAGTGGGGCTTTCCGCAAAGCCTGGCATCTAGAAAAAGATTTTACAAACATCTTTACAAAGAAAGCATTGTTTTAAGACCCTGATATATTGGCAAAACGTCGAGCACGAAAATTGAAAGTGAAGGATGACCATAAAAATGTCGAATATCTTAATAAAATGAACCTTCAAACGTTCAACATACAAGTGCAGCAAAAAAGTCAGTTTCAAAACGCAAATAACTGAACCCATACGTAGATGATATTAATAAGAATAAAAACAAATATGTATATTTAATTTATGTAGAAACCACACCAACCGAAACCATGAAAATTATCATTTTTCTTTTACGTCATCATATCATCGTAGTCATACATCAACGTATGAAGAATGAAATTACATTCGTTTTCTCCCTCTACAAAACTGAATGTGCGCGGAGAAAAAATGTATTTCAGTATTTCACTTCTTGGTCTGCGCGAGCTTTTTATTATTAGGCTTTACTTTTATTATTTCTTTTTCATAAATTTCGGTTAGTATGTAATACGTTCAGGAATAAAATCAAATGACGAAGTACGTCAAACGCAACCAAATAGCACTGCGGTGCGCAGAAATAAAATAAAAATAAAGAATAATCGCCGTGCATATAATATATCAAAGCTTTTCTGCGCAGCGACAGCGAGGAGTTGAGAGTAAATATTATGTGCTAGATTTATGTCGTGACGCGAGCACATGCAAGGAAAGCAATTAACCAGGATGTTAAGAGGCGTCCAGCATTCTATCCGGGCGCGAGCGAGAGTCGCGCCTATAAATCCCGTCGAGTTCAAGTCCAGGTCTTTAATCAAATAAGAACGAAGGCGGCTCGCGAGCAACAAGACTTTTCAAATATAACTGAATTACTTGCCAAAAATTTATTGCGTGAAGGTTGGTACAAGCCCACGAACATGGAGTACATTTTTGCACGACATCAATTTTCCTTGCTGAGCCCATGGCCCATGGATCGTGCACGTAAATGAAAAACATTCCGCAGTTACAAATTGCGCATGCCATTAGCATTACGTTTTACGCTCGTCAACATCACCTGTACGCATGAACACATGAACATAACCCGAAGGCAACCCAAACACAACCAGGTACATAACTTGAGGAGCGTTAAATTTTGAAGGGTGACAAGAGATAGGAGTAAAGATTACGCGACGCGACGCAGCGTCGCCGACAAGATTCGAGCATTAGTACAAAGCGCCCTCGCTGGCGCTAATTAATGACGATGACATAAAAATAATTCGTTGAGGCGACGTTTGCGTTTTGCTGCGCACGAAGAAATGAGAAATGTGCGGATCCGTAGTTGTGGCGCGGCATTAACTACGATGAACATGAGCATGAAGCGGCAGGGGCAGGCAGAGCGTGAAGAGTGTGACAAATGCGCCGACGCGGATAAAGGTTGACGCGTCGTAGTTGCACATTTGTACCATACCATACCATATTGCGGCCTCAAGGGCATTGCGGATAATCCAGGTTAACAAATATACAATCTAATTAATTAGCCCAGGCACCGTCGCATGGCGTTCTGTTCAGATTATGGCAATTTGTTTTCCGCTCTCCCTATCCGAACATCCCAAGCCTCAACTCCTAGTTCCCTAGTCGAAAGCATTTGCAATAATCCGATTTAAAATTAACAAACTTCATGTAAATTAAATATTAACTAAAAAATACTTATCCAACAAATATTTCTTTGTTTCAGGTAAGAGTCAACGTCTTGTTTTTTCTTTAATTCTTGGGTTTGCTCTTTTTTAATATCGTCTTCGGCTACTCACAGAATTCGGTAGGTATGTAGTAGTGATCAGAATTAGACGAAAAGCTTCCTTAGGAGCGCTTCAAAGCTTCGTCACTTTTGTAAGGCGAATTTCAATTTCAAATTTAACTTTGAATTGCTTTGAGTTTCTTTGAAATTTCTTCGCAAGTTGCTGCGCAGCGTCCAATATAATATAGACTTTGTTTGTCAGCGACGAACGACTTCTAGAAAATAATTACGAATAGATTGTTTACTCCAGGAGATAGACAATGTGAGCGTAGTTCTGAATCCTACCTTAAATTTTAATAAAGAGTTGATTATTATTAAATAATTTATTGTTGGATGTTAAAAATATTTCCTAGATGATAAAAAGGAACAAAAAACCCTTTTTGCGGTATTATTCAATATTCTAAAAGGAATTAAATGTTAAATTGAGTAGCAATGTGGTTTTGATCAGCGTAAGAGCGTAGAGCTTTAATAAAGAATTTCCACATTTAGAACATTGTTCACAATGTCATCCTCCTCTAAGAGAAATGTATCCAACAAAACTTACAATTAGGTTAGAAACTAGGCGCAAAGTAAACAATGTCTTTTTATCCAGGACAGCATTTGTAGTGTCTGCTTGTTTGAAAGTAAAGTTGCGCGCCTTGTGCATGACAACGCAAACGAACACAAAGCGCCAAAGAATCTAATTAAACGTGCCGCTCAAAACGGTTTCCTGGACTCGGGAATTCTTTGCCGTACTCATTCATGCGCATTCGTATTCACGTTCGACACTGGCACTAATTCACAATTTGCGCGCGGGCAAAGGTGTCTGCATAATTGCATTTAAAAAGTACATCCCACACGTTCTTCAACGCTGCGTTACGCTCGGTTTGCTTCCATCGATTGTGCAATAGAGCGACGAAAAGGCAAGATTCCGAGACGAGCAGACAGGCAGGTGGCAGGTCCGAGAATGGAGAGAACCGTTGCTATCATTTCAATGCGAATGGTGGTGATGGCAATGCTGATGGCGGAGGCGTCGAGGCGTAATTAGTCACGTAGAACAATTAGCGACTTTGGAATTTCCGCAAATGCTCCGAATACGTACGCCGAATCAAATGTTTAAAATGTTGATGCCCAGGGGAGCGAACCGCGCAATTTGCTAATTGTGCAATACGAGATATTATTATCGTCTGGAGCACATGCAGCGATGAACTTTGCTCTCATACTAACAATATACATTGCGGTGTGAATTTATTTATAACAGCAACTTTCCCGAACCATAATGAATAGTTGAAAAGGACGAAAATGTCCACGTCATGTCACACCGCGCATAACATTCGGTGGCAATCCTAGAAATAGCAGGACAATGTACGATATGACCACTCGAACTCGGTGTGTAGTCGAGTGTGAATTGAATGAAGCGTAGTGTGTGTCACGTACAACTAATTGCAGTCAGCGCGGGTGCCACCGCTGCCGCCTGCGACGGCGGCTACAGCTACAGCGGCAGCCATTTACATGGCAACGCACGCGTTGGTGGAGGCGTCGGGCAACGCCCTGCCAGTTATGCACAGCAGCTCCACGGCAGTGCCAGCGTCCGTACATTCGTGATTATTAAATTAGGCTTTACGCCTGCATGGACTAACAATATACAAAGAATAATAATTTGTGGTGCAAAATTTTAACAATTTAGTTAAAACTCTTCTGTTCTTTTGCTTTGATTAAAAGCGCATTTTGTATGTGTCTGGGATAGATGGTTGAGTTATGAACAGTGGATCATTTGAATCAAACACGATATATTTTTAGTGGATGCGCCTGTACAATATAATCGCATGTCATATTCGCACCCGTCACGCAGGTACACATGTCGATGTCAATTATCCTGCGTGATTATTTGCGAATTGTGTCCAGATTATTCCTCGGATTCTGGGACTAAAATACATTTGACAATTTGACGTATCAGTTGCGTATCAAAATAAAAAATATTCCTGTGCTTTAAATGCCAGAAGTATTGTTTCTAATAGTCCAAGAAAGCTCAAGAATATTCTCAACATAATAATGTTGAGTCTATACTCTATAGTGATAGTTCTTTGTCTACACTGGAACAGCAAATATAGTTTTTCCTTGGTCGAGTTTCTAGTGTACAGTTTACAGTGAAAGGATACTATAACAGTAGAGTCAGATAGCATCTTGAATTTCGACGTCCGCTTGTTTTGCACCCTTCCGCAGCAGTAACTAACTTGTTATTCGAAGTGCAGTACTGCAGAGGCCACCGCCGCCGCCGCTGAAGCAGAGTATGTCGTCGCATTGATTTACCCCACATGCAGCGAGACAGCCAGCTTCCTTGCTTTGCGCCGCGGCGTGCTCCAAACTCACTCGAAACTTCTTTCCCAGCTTTCCCGCTATTCTCGGCGGCTTGCAAGTGACTTGCGACAGACTTGCGAAGAGCCCGCTGCAAACCATGCCGACATTCCAACTTGCGACAACTTTTCGCTTTCTTACGCTCACAGGAAGAGGCCATCGTAGGCGAGTACATCATGTTCGCTTTGCGCACATGACACTACACACTCAAGTTTTGAACTTGCGCCTGGACACTCGGAAATAAATTATTCTTAAACATTATTAAATCTTAGTGCGCTGTTCACTGAATCCTCAAATTTGATTACATTAATTTTTTTCTTCATTACAAGTTCAGCAATCTAATTGAATTTTACAAGATTATCTTGATTAGAAATTACTTGATTAAAGTTAGCGATGTGAACCCATTACTTAATTTTGCTTTCTCGTGGATGCTCGAAAAATTACTTCTACGTGGACGGATTTAGATATTTCTTTGGTTGCATTTGGCTTTGTGATGGTATGAAATTTATTCGCGGGTCGTATGAGGGTACAGCTTTCACGCCCCGGGATAAAAAACGAACTCGGCACAGATTTGCGCTGCCCGCCCACCCATCGCCGTCGCTGGCAACGAACTGCTTAGCATTTAAATCTGTATATTATGTACACAGCACATCTGAACCACATCCGGCACCTTTTTTTCTGGTTGCGCAATAGCTTATGTAATAAATGGCATTAGCATAAAAGCGCAAATTCGCTTTCGCTCTCCATTCATACGCTTTCCCACGTTTTGCCATCACCTCCTGACCCGCCCAGCACACTTTCGGCGAGGCGCCACACCGCCACCGCCATCGCCGCCTCACAATGCTGTGTGCTGTGAGCGAACAATAACCACAGGCAGTCGTCATTCAATTAGGCAACAACGTGGCGAAGGGCATTTCTATTTACTCATTTCTTTGCGGCGCGCCGAGTTTTGAGAGAGCGCGAAATAAAAGGAGGGCATCTCAGCGTCTTACTTATGAATGTTTTTCACCACGAGCGTTTCATTGGTTTGTGTGTTCATTTTTGCCTTATTTTGTGGTGTATTGTGTCGGGGCGCAGCACAATCGAGCTGAGTAAATAATTAACGCTCCGCTCGGCGAAACGGCTGGGCGAATATTGCTGGGTATTTTATTGTCGGCGATGGTGGAGGCGCTGCGCAATTGTTCGTTCGTGATCAATCGGACGCTTTTACGATTTTACTGTATTGTTTAGGCGTTATTTATTTAATGAGCAACGGAATTGGAATGTTGCGTGCACCGCTCACGACATGAGCAATTTACTATTTCACATACAGTATGTTCATTCGCTATCAATGAAACTTTGACAAAACGTATTAAAAGAAGCAAATAATGTTGTAGTGTGGTCGGTCAGGATTCGACCGGCATGTATAATCAAAGTTCATTCTTTGCATTCCTAGAAGTGCGGAAATAGGAAAAGAGAGTCGAACACACCGCCACATATTTGTTCGCACCGGTGGCGGTGGCGTAATGCCTTTCCATTCTTCCTTCTGCGGGTCGTTATCTTCAATTCCACACGTTTAGAGAGCGCGACCTCGTCGTCGCCGTCGGCTGACGATGCGATGCATGCCCGGCGCCTCCACAAATGCCAACGCGCGCGTTTGCACAAACCGCATGCTGGGACATGGAGAAAAAATGCCCACAAACAGCTCACTCATTCTTTGCACTCCTTTCTGGTCCAGTTGTGTGGCACCGATAATAAGATCGTTTTCGTTTGTTATATATATATACACCTAATAAACGTACTCTCTTTCGGTTTGTTGTTGCGCAGTCGTGTGACAACACAAATAAAGCAAGTCACTAGGTACCAATTTTCATTATGTCACAGTCTCAATATTTGCTGCATTGCTTGGCAGCAGCAGTGAGCGTGTGGCAATGTTGCAACATCAGTGGCAATCGCAGAATGAAGTTAATGGATTTTGGTTTCGTCTTGTTTGCGATATCGTAGGTTCGATTTCATCCACGTTAATTGGATTTTCTTGGCAGGTTTTCTTCGAGTTTAATCCCCTAGAAAAATGTGATTTCCATCACAGTTATCATAGTTATCCAGTGGAGCAGGATTAAAATCGAATAGTAAAAAGTTCAAAACGTAAAAATAACAAATTTTGCAAGGATATAATATATTTGATGTGATTGCGAACATGAATAAGTAAATAGCAGACGACAATTCTTCTTTCTTAAATTAAATCCCGAAGATAGGTTTCCCTCGTATGTGGGAAATTGAGGAATGTCGGGACGCGCCAGAAAAAGACGTGAGGATCGAAGAATGACGAATGAACGAATCAGTATGCAGATCTAAAAGTGATTGGATGATTTTTCAGCTGGAAAAATACTTCCGAAGAGAAATTTTCAAATAAATGATTTCATCAGGAGATGTCATACAAGTTGTCACAATATTTTTAAAAAATAATCTTTCAATGAATTTATGCGGCATTACTTTATTCAAATTTTTTTTTAACTTATACCTTTCTTGTGGTGATCAAGTTGTAGCAAGAGCATGACAGATGAATCTAGGTGCATTCAATTGAAAGCGATCAATACCACATAGAACTTGTTAGTATACGTATGTTGAGGCAGCAGGAAGGAAAGAAGGAGGCGACGGAAAAAAGGAGAGCAACGCACACGTTTGAAATATTTGGGTTATTCGGGTATTGGAGTGACGCCCCAAAATAGAAATGGGAAATTCGGTTAACGCGATTTTCCACGATGCTCTCCCGCCATCTGGGCAGATCAACTTTTTGCCCAACGCGTGCAAAGCAAATTTAACAAAGAAAGTGTTTGTTATGCACGGCGAGCGTGTCCAAAAGAATCATTTAACTTCTATTTAGCCTGCAGGTCTTGACTTCCTCGTCTGTACAAGTTGAAAACCCCGTCAGTAGAGGCGCTCTCGTACTTCTCATTCAGCTCGGTTCAAACTGAATGCAAAAGAACGTGATGAGGAAGTGGAATAGCTTGGAGCAGCAGGAGGAGTGTTCGTGCTAAATACAAATTAAGCATAATTAGTGCTAGGCGCTAATCGATGCTGCCACTCTTATCATTCGCGCGCAATGACCGACAAACCAAGCGCCTTCCAATTTCGCCATTCAAGATTCATGAATATTAAATAACACTTTTGTCTCCTCGGCGCGCCGGAGAGCTGAGATAGCATCCGTCAAACGAGAGACGTGTTTCGTTTTCGTATAATTCGCATATCCCGCATCCTGGTATGCGTTCCCTTTTGTTTCTTGCTTAATGTCGTCCTGTGCTGTGTATCTTGTTGGTTGAATGGTTGGACGCACTGGCTTGCCGGCTCTGCGAGGTGTTGCTGGTTGTCCTACATTCGGTTGGGGTCGCCGAAACAACTGAACCACCCTCGCGCGCTCGCTGGCTGCCGCGCGAGTAAATCGTCGGATTCATGTCAGGCTTCGCGGGGCGAAAAACGCGCGCGCCGGAAACTCCGGCGAAACTCAAGCACAAGAACCACTCCGCCACTTCAGTGCTCTGCCGTACCCGGCGAGGTCCTTCCTAGTCGAATTGCACAGCGCTGAGAGAAAGTTTCGCCCGCACTACCAGCACAGCAACGTAGGGGTGTGGAAATGTTTAGCACGAGTGGGTTGTGAAGTGCGCTCCTATTGTTCCAAGCACACCTAAGGAATACGACGCGACACGTGTTATATTCTTTGCCCGTGCGACGCCCTGAAACGCTTTGTTGCTCGGGCGTGGGATATTTTTTCCCGCAGTGCAAGGACTCATCAAAATATCGTTGAGATTTGCGTTTCATCAATACTCATTTGGGCATGCTGCAAGTTTGGGCCATAAAATCATATACGAGGATTTTATTGAAATTGTTTAGAACCAGAGTCGGTAATAGGGAACATGAAATCGCAAAAAAAAATCGCATCACATGTGCTATACTTGCACCACCCTTGCACATACGCTGTACATGTGTGGCGGACGTGGAGGAGAGGAGGACACAAAATCCTAAAGGAAATCTGGCAGGAATGCGTGCATAGGAGGAATTTAACATGTTTTACGATGCTCGTATTATTTTCATAGCAGTTTTAAACATGAATTTATGCACCGGCTGTAAACTATATCGCGCACAACACTCCCTGTCATGGAGCCCTCGAATTTGGTATCTGCAACACACCCACATCAACGTCTGCATTTCGGCAGCATGCACTGCGACGACATTGATGGTGGAAATCCTCAATGACGACACACCATGCACAACAGACGACACATCATCGCATATGCTTATAATCCTTAAAGTTCGCGCCCATTTGTGCGTCGCGAGGAGAGGAGAAGCGAAGCAAACCTTTAATATTAATGATTATTATCCAGCAGTTAAAATTAAATTAAACTTGTTCATTCACATTTTACTGCAGAGTATATATCAACCAGCAAACCAACAAATACGCTTTTACGAAGCTAATAATTTCGCATACACAGTCCGTTTTGGCGCCTCCACATTGTCCCAGTTTCTCCCATTTTTATGTTTAGTTTTGGTTTAGGTACAGGGGCGGAGGCGGTGCTGTATTGGCGTGGTAAAAAGCACTCAGGCGAAGTCATGGGGGCCATCCCCGAAAGTGGTGCACACTAAATTTATGTGGGTGTGCCTAATATCTTATATCACCTCGGTTCCACACAATTCCCTTGTTCGTCGGTTTATAAATCAAAAGCACTCAACGCACAAAGACCGCCGGCGTATCGGGTCCGAAATTATATAGTCGTCGGCCAGCGGCGCGGACAGATCGCTCTTTTAATCATTTTCTTCATCGCCCCGCAACGCCCGGCCTGCTTAAGCCAAGTCGCCTCGAGTAATCCCAGAATTATCATCATAAATCAGAAATTATCACTCTGGGGAATATGGGAATATGCATACTATGAATTGAACAAATCTGAACAACAATATCATTTTGAATCCAGTTAACTAGCGTAAGCAAACATACTATATCATGTTCAAACAATTATTTTAGGGTTTGTAACAATTGCATGCAATTGTGAATGTGGGTGAAAATGGAGTTTCTTAATTAGTTTCTTTAATTTCAGGTAAGTGTGCGGGAGAGCTATCCATCGCAATCAATCCGTCTATCCACCCGTCCGTCCTCAACTCATCCATTTCTGTCCCCGGGCGTTGCCAATATATTTACGAGCGACATCGACATCGGCAAAGTTCAGCGAGAGGAGGGCGGGGCACGTGCGGTCGGCGCTGGAATGCGATAAGGTTTGATTGGAATTGTCTATCGCGAAATTATATCGATGCATTGAAAAGATTTAGACTTGGCGATAAATCTTCGCTCCAGCCTGTTTCAAACTCCCAGATCGTTTACTGCACTTCATGTGCCCAAGTCAATTAATTCATATTGATAAATAAACCGCAACACTTTCAACCAGTTTTATGAAGGGACTATTTGTTAAACTAACAACTAGTTCCTCGTAACATTGTTGATGGAGAGTATACGTATCCTCACCGAGATTTCAATCTGGTTTGGACGGTAGCTTTAAAATCACATGAGTGACGATCACCGCAGTGTCCTAAATAAGTAAAAACCTGAACAAACCGGAGAACTCAAATTTATTATAAACCCACGCGAACCTGCCCCCAGTCGTGGGCAGCTTTTATCGTGCACGGCGTCTTTTTGCAATCGCCGCCCTCTACGCAGTTCGCCCTAGTTTGGGGGATGGTTCAAATTCGTTAAATTATTCAAAAAAGATAAACTTCCTCTGCGCCTCAGCGCCACGTGCTTGTTTCATGTCCTTCTTATACGCTTGTACCAAAACTTGTGCATTTTGGACGAAGGACGACCGTTCTTTTTTTGTCTGGCAAATCAAGGCAAATATTTGCATCAGAAATATTTTGCATTTTAGGAATTTCGCGTGAAAATTGTTTTTCCAGACTGCAAGATAGTGTAATCGATTTTCAGCGAAATTTCGATGCGCATCCCCGCGGAAAATCTGCACTTTGAATTTACGACATTTGGCATGAAATTGAAAGATTAAATTTTGCTATGCGCGCGCCACTATTCAAGGTTCGCAAACGCAAATAAATCCAATATATCCATCAGATTTATTTTGATTTCGCAGTATCTGCCGGCAAACGGCAACGAACATAGTTTTCTTCTTCACTCGGTCGCTTTGGCAGCTTGCAGCGTTCAGTTGTCGGTTTTGGGTTTTGGTTGTTTTATGTGGATTTGAATATATATAACAATTCGGGCCGGATATTGGATGAAGTCCTCGAGTCCTATGTACATACACCCGAACTCCATCGCTCTACCAGTGATGCATAATAAAATTCAATTATTTTGATTTTAAGTTAGCCGGAAATTTTATTCTCTATTGCACTCTACACTGCCGATGATGTATTACGCATTTGCACATTTCCGCTTGAACGAGGCACAAACTTGCTCAATCAAAGATGCACGGAAAAAGTTGCATCGCGAGAAAGTAATTTAGTTCGAAGAAGTAAATAATAAGCAATGCTGGGAATAGATATCTTCATGAAATTGTTTGATTGCAACTTTAATTACATTTTCTCCGATCGCATCGATTTACATGCACAAAGTTTTATTCATATTCTTTGACTTGCCTAGAAATTTATACATATTTATAAAGGTAAA
>JARJDQ010029804.1:0-10381 GCA_030264215.1 Geostiba sp. GC000077
TCATCTTTGGATAACATTTTTTCAAGTAAAGGTAAAACGTAACTTACTAAACTTTCAAAACAAAAGTTGTTGATTTGTTATGCTTTGTTGGATGCCTACAGTGACGATGCCCCCGCATTGAGAATGTTGGAAAGCAAAAAGCGAACATGCCATTCTCTGCATGATTTCCACACTGTATATACCATAAATTGATTACAATGATTACAATAACTACATGTATTAGGACTAGTACGCTGCAATCTGTTTAATAAGCGCGCCCTCGGGGTCTCCCAAACATAAATCGACAACATCTGATAAGGGAAATTGCTTCATATCGCTAGCAGACTTGCTCGTGGCGTCCGGCCTATATCAATACAAATAAATCTACGCTCGCCATTCGGTTTTCTATTAGGTTTAGGTTTCATACGTTCGTTGGCACGAACACCGAACTGGGCCGGATGATAGTTATTGATATTTTTAATCAATTTTCGATCGCCGTCCACACAACCCCTCAAGCCAGGACGACGACGACGAACGGAGAACCCTCGTATCGCTATCGATATCGATATCGTCGATACAACGTATTGTTGCATGGTTGCCTGCTGAATTTATATCCATCGTTCCGCTTTGAACTGCAACCAGGTGCTGGCCCTATTACTTTTATCTGCAACATTCATCTTGAGCTGTTTGGTACGCTTTCGGCGAGGTTTCCGAAGAGCAATGGGTGAAATAAGTGGCAGAGTTGAGCGTATGATAGTTTACACCAGCTGCACAATATGCGCTTTATTGACAAGTACCGAGCGAGCACATGAGCAGTATGAGCACGCAGAGTATCACCGTTCCACGAACACCCAAACTGCGCTCGGCACACTGCTCACAATTCACCATCAGCTCAATAAGGTGATTCCAGGTCTGGAGCGGGTCTGGCGTAAAGCGCAAGGAACCAGCCGTCGACGAATGTGTAGAAAAAGATGTAAGGCTGTTGTCTAAACTCGAGACTCTTGTTACCTGCTATTATTGGGAGCAATAAAAAAATTATGAAAGTCAACTTAACATTCATGAATTTATGGGTAGGACTTATTGGCGTTGCGGATTTACATGTCTAGACAATAACCTTAAACCCCCACGTAATAAACGCAAACGCTACTGATGGTTGAAACGTATTAATAACGTTTTATGAAGTATGCGATATATTACACAACGGCACCGATCATTTTATTCTTGCGCCTCTCAATCACCCTTCAAAAAAGCTAAAATAGTTTATCTTAGAATTTTGAACGAACTCCAGCGATTTTAAAATTTCAGATACCAAATTTACGGTTGCTGGCATTTCGTGAGGAAGCAGTGGTTATTGCATTGGTGTAGTGTAAATAAACCGGATGGTAATTTACGACCGCATAAAGCAATGGTCAGCGCAAAACGTCTAATAATTTATATAGTGTAGGTGTATTACAATCGGCAACACCACCGAGCACCGAGTATAAAGATATAAAGCTTGAAGCACGAGTGTGCGCTATACACATTTGCAGAAACAGGAGAAGATGCTGATGACCAAGTTCACCTTGTACATACCACCATAACTGCATTGCAATTGCAATTGTATCGACATCTTCCAATACAAAACTCTAAACTCCAACTCCACTTCGATACCTAACTTACAATCAAACAGACAAAATTTAGGTAGATATTTTGCTATGAGCTTATTGCGTACATTTTTAAATAGCATATAACCATTGAAAACAGAAAATGTAATTAATTTAAGAATGCTTAGTGAAGAAATTACTACATAGAAAAATGTATTCTCTGAATTATTAAGAGTTAAAGTTGTCCTATAGATTTAAAAATCTTCGTGTCCCAGTGATTCATCACCGGGCTTCGTCAAAACTCGTGGAATGTCGAACAGGTTTAGGTTCGTTAGTTAAACAGTTCGTTAGTTAACACAGCAGCGGGAGCCGTGTGAGGGCGAATGGAGCCGTGGAGCCGAGAGCAGGCGATTGTGACCGAAGCCTATCACTTACTCACTCTAAATGTACAGGCATACCAACTTAAACTTATAACTTAGAGTCCCAGCATAGAAATACCAACATTCACAATGAATCATTGGGGCACGCAAAAATTTAAACTTGAAGGTTTTTTGGCCTCAAAAGGGGCGTAAAAAATATGAAAATAACATTTATAATATAACTAGCCCAATGCTCGATTACCTCCAACGCGTTCTCCAATCCAACATTTTCTCGATCAGCTCTGTGATCACGTGATACAAATCTAGCTCGCTTCGTAGAGCATCGCGGAGGTTAATGCAGAACGCACTATGTTTACAAGAATAAGTTTGACATTTTGTGGTTTGGCATAAGCTGAAAGTAAGTTGGTCGGGTTTCGAGTTTGAAGGTTTTGCGAAGGCGCAAAGACAAATTTCAACTTTCAACAATTCCGCGTGCACACCGCGTTCCCGAGTCCCGACTAATTTATTAGCGAGAAATGTGGAGCGGTCTCAGCGCCGTGCCGCGTTTTTAATTAACGGTGTAACTTCTACATTTTAATTCGCTAATTAATATCGTTCGCGACATAATTTAATAAGCTGCTCGTCTGCACATCTTTGCGACCACACAGCGCCACAGCATGACTAAAAGTCACATCTTCCCTCATCACGTCGGCATCAGTCTTATAACTTTGCCAACTGGAGCAAACCGCCAAGTTTTTTGCACATCTACATTATTTGCATCATAGAACCGCAATCTGAATACAAATTTCAAATTTTGACGTAGCATATATTTGCACGGAGGATGAGGTAATTAATCATTGTCTTCTAATGTGTTGGCGCAATTTACGAAATGCGCAAGATGAAGTTTAATAAATGTGATAATAGGAAATGAGGATGGTGAGGTGGCGAAATGGTTAAATATGCATACATTCCGGACGTGGAAGTGGTGGAGAAGTTGCGTGCGAACTTTCGAACTTTCGAAAGCTGGTGATTTTCACTGTCAAATTTAAACTTTACTTCGACATCAAGCATAGTACAGAGTAACTGTACTACTGTACCACTGAACGCTGCGCTGGGAATGCTCAGGCTTCGGGAAATGCCTGAAATTGTAAACGGAAAGTGGAGAATGTGCGACAACGCGCGTTATAACTATTTCTTCTTGAAGTCGTGTTGCCGCGCGCTGTCTTGAACTGCTACAAAGTTTAACTTGCGGCTGGAATTAGCACTTTCAGCATCCTCACTTTGGCACATAAATTCTCAGCTTCTATGGCTCGACATTTTGTTTCGTGGCGCGTGGCGGCCATTTTGATGATTTGCAAAAGCCAACATTTTTGTTCCAGCGCGTTAAGATTGTGTTTGTTCATGCTTCGCCATTAATGTTCCGTATTGTCCATCCGGACAACTCAATTCCGGTTAATATTTACCATCGAGCCCCGAGGTCTACGCATTGCCAGACAGACGGTACGGTTACGGATGGGCAAACAAGGCGGGACGGCGGCGCGGCGGCGACCACACAAACACGACCTCCCGATTTGGACGTTCCCGGATGGGACGGCGGACGGGGCAAGTAAATAGACGAGAAATTAATTCCGCTGCAATCTAACATCTGCCCCACGGGCTAAATAATGTAAACTTTTAAGCCAAACGCAATGACTTCATTTATAATACACCCGGAACCGATGAACGCGCTCGCGGAACGGCGGAACCAACCGATGACATAAACCGACGATTTCCGCCCTGCAGTATACCGATTATTAATTTGCCTCCTGCATCCCTCTTAGCACATACAAAATGTATCAGCACTGGTAAATAATAAATTGAATTTTTTGTCTTCGAGGTGGTTTGCAAGTGCGAAATGTTTATTAATATTGCAGGCGGAATTGTGAGGGAAACGCTTTTAAGCATCTTCGAAAGTGCCGCAAAAGTTTTTCTTCGCCTCGCTCGCAGCGGCCATCCCCCTTTTCCTTCGCCACATTCCTGCGGCAAATCGCAGGCCATGCACATCCGCAGTGTTTCATTTTTCAAAACCCTGCTCACAGCTTCGTTATGCATAACGCGTGCAGGAGTTTTATTTTGTTTCGTTTCGGCTCGCATTTATTAAAAGTTTTTATTAAGTTGCCCGGAAAGTTTCTAGTTTCCTGCGCTTTTTTTCTCCCTCCTCCCTCTTTCGGAAACCGAAACGCAATATAATTTCGAATTGAATTAATGTAAAGTGCCTGCTAGAAAGTACCTCCAAGAGAAAAAGAACTCGGAAGAAAAGAAACCCGAAAAAAAGCGGCTACCAACTTTAGATGGTCGCTTAAATTACACACCTTAATCCATGTTATTAAGACCAGCCAAGGAGGAGAAGCTGGCAATGACGAGCGCCAAGAAGAAGAAGAAGAAGCTGCAAATGCACAATGCACGTTGCGCTCGGCACGTCAATCCCCAGGGAGATAAATGGAGAGTTGGCTGGTATGGGTCGCGAAGCACGCCGAATCTTGATTGATATTGTCAATCAAGTCATTTCACGCATGATTCCAGGTTATTAACGTGACTACACGCGGCGTACCGATGCGGTGTTAATAACGTCCCGCGCCTTTAATGTAAACGCATTCATTTCGATCTCAATCTCCTTCGTCGGGGAATGCTTCCGTTCGCCGCGTTCGACATTAATAGTTTCCCTGGCATTATAACATCTAGGTGTTGCTGCCGGGTGTAATATTAATAATCATAAAAATTAATAAATTGTGCCTCGATGGCTATAATTATTTATGATTTATATGTAAATCTGAGGGGCATTGTGCGTCCAGGTAAAAAAGTGACGTCGAAAATTAAACGCACCGTGCGGCGCTAATAAAGAAGAAGCCGACGCCGAAAGAGAAAAACTTTTAACGTAATTTGGAAGTTCCTTTTGCAGTCTTCAGAGTCTTCAGCAAGCGAAAGCTGTGCGTGGTTTGCGGACGCGAGGAAATTAATCGAATAAATCTGCAAGCCAAATGGGATGACGTTGACGAGCTGCATGGCCATATTAGGGTGGCGAGGACTCCTCCTCAGTGGAGAGATTTTTTTTGACGCTTGTTCGTAGATTAATTGCCTTGCGATGGGGGAGCGATGCATTAAGCTCGTTTAAGACAATTAGAAAGCCATATTCTTATCGAAAATTGAGAAAAAAAGCAGAAAAGCAATCGGAGGGGATTATATTTATACTTATCCAATTAAAATACTTAAAATGCAAAAGATTTCGCGTTGCAAGAAGTTGGCAAACCACTAAAAATATGGATTATTATATGTTTGCATTTGCAAAGGCTTAACTACATAAAAAAATCCGCTATGTGTGTCTGTGTGAACGACAATAAAGTTTTGATTGGGTCATTTCGTCATTGTGACGCGCACCGCTCCTTCCGGTAATCCTCGCAAATCGTAAAAAATGTCAAAAGTTTATGTTCGAGTGTAAAAAATAAAATTGGCACAACGCAAACACATTTATTTCCGAACTGAGTGGTTGGCTGAGAGGTGACGCTTTTTATTGCTGGACGATTTTCAGGACGCCCCAATCATTGTTACGTAGTTAGAGGTAGGAAGTTCAATTTTGTTTTTCCGCTGCGAAGCGAATTTTGCAACGTTTGTAATGAGACAGGTACATGAAACTTCGATTTGCAAAATTGAAAGCATAAAAGCTGATTTTCAGCTTCAGTGGAATCAGAATGACACTGATTAAAATCGAACAATTTGTTACAGTCGGATTATATTCAGTTTGCCATGAAACAAGTCATTTGTTAGTCAACAAAAAATGATCTCCATCACAGCTACAATGTTAGCCGTTCAGTCAACAGCATTTTGGGTGATTTTGGTGATTTTGATTCAAATTTCATTTAATTCTTCTGCTGAAGCATCACTCTACGCAGAGTCCCCCTTTGTTGATGAACTTCTGCCTTATGATATCTACGAATTGCAGCGTGATGATTACGAAGGTGTTTGTATAGTCCAGTATTATAACGGCAGCGATCCGAACAGTGATGACTTCGTTTCGAATTACTCCATCGCTGCAAAGTCCATGGTGGGTTATGCACGATCCACAGCCATCAACGTGGAGAAACATCCCTTCATCCATCTTGTAATGCAGATGAGCCAAACTCCAACGTACGTCTACTACGGGTACTACAAACACCTGCCTGATACGGTAACCACCTTGGTGACTGTGGATGATCTACATGAGGAGACCTCCAAACAATTGGTGCGCTTTTTTGAAGAACGCAGTGTGTACCGATTTATTTACGACAAGCACAACATGGAAATGGGCATTGGTGATCTGGACTTCCGTTTGATGCAATCCAAGGCGCCCTGGATCATCGTCTACTTCAAGCGGGACCTCCCATCGACATCTGAGATTGCTGAAGTGTGGACGGATCTGGTCCATATGTTCCACGAGCGAATCCAGTTTGGAAGTGTGAATAACCCACTGTACAATGCACTGACAATCGCTGATGAAGAATACCCTGTGGTTAAGTTCTTCCCGAAAGGTAACAAGCAAGAGAAGAAGCCTGAGACATACATCGGTGAGTTGACTACAGAAGGGCTTGCTGAATACCTTGATGGGAAGATCATGTCCTCAAAGGTTATACCCCATAGAATCACTGCTGCTCAGGTTGTGGAACCATGTCTGAAGAAGAAGTTTTGCATTTTTCTTTTCGTTCCACGCACGCTGGATTACCAACTGAAGACTGTGGATATGTTGACAAGGGAATGTAGTAAGCACGGAAGGCGAGCATGGGCTTGGTACTGGAACGAATACAACGACCAACCGGAGATTGAAGCAGCGCTTGATGTCACTGAAGAGGGAGCACCCAATGGAACCATGATTGTGTTGAATGTCCATGCTGCTACGTTTATGAGGCGCATTTTCGAGGAAGAGATAACTGAAGCTATTCTGGAGAGAATCGTGCAGGACATTCAGGACGATGTTGGTTTTGATCAGCATATCACTACAAGGGAACTGCCGGATATAAAAAGGATCAACGTAGAGGTGTCTCGAGAAGAGCTGTAACTTTCAAGTTTCTAGCTTTTACACTTCCACAGAACAAGTGTTTCCATTTATTGTTTATACTTTATTCTACATAGTTGTATCTTTGAAATAACGATTAAAAGCCACGACTGCCACGAGAGACTCGATTAGTTCCCTCATTGCCACCCAAGTGAGGAGCAGTGTTAATTTGCAAAGAATGCCAATTGCTTAATTCGCTGTATAAAAATATTTGCCCAATGCAACAATTGCGACGCACAAAAATTCCTTAAATGAATTGACCGAATTCATTCGCCTCGCCTTGCGCGTGGTGTAACTTGCAGACTTGCAAAAAGGTACTCGAGCATCGTGGCACCGACAACCAAACGTGCCAACAAATTGCTCTCATCGGGGATGGACGAGTCGACATGGACGACTGGTTCGGGGAGGGCATCATCCGTCAACGTCCATATTTGGCACTTGATTCTCTCAAACACGCGCACGCTGGACGCAGTGGAACATGGTAATTAAAAGACACGTAAACTGCAGTACTGCAGAACTACATCAACACCCATATCACGCCGCGTCCGGTCAGACGAGCCGTTGATTAATACAGGTACATTTTGCTTTTGCGCCCAGCACGTTTGAGGTCCATGCAGCACCTTAAATGCACGAGCACTTTGCGCACCAATAAAATGAAGAAAAAAAAACGCGCCAGAGCACGTGAAGGCGCGTTTGAGGGCAGAAAAAATGATGATGTCTTGGAACACTGAAAACGCCAGAGGAGCCCAGAGTTTCACGCGCACGTACCGAAGTGGAAAGTGTTCTCTGGACTTGTGTGTTGATTGTTGCGGTTGAGGCTGAGGCTGTGTGAGTATACAAGAGTCGGGTTGATACATGCTCAGCAACTCTGCGAGCGCTAATTACCTTGCCTTAATTTCCATTTATATTTCATGCGCTCGTTTCGGAGCGTTTTGCATGCGAATTGTGGTCGGCGTTTGTGAAATTCGTATTAGCTACAAAGCAACACCTTTCCGTGCAAGGGCGGCAAGAATTACAACACTTGCGCTTGTGTGTTTTTGGTGTTTTTGCGCTTTTTATTATTTGTTTGTTATTACCCAGGAACCCAGGATGCATCCCGCCGTGAGCAATTCCACCAAAACGACTATCATAAACGGTTGAATTGTTTGCCTGTGCGCACAGAAAAACACAATGCAATTCACTTTAAATTTTTACAATTAACCCACATCTCTTTCATAAACATTAATATGAAATTCGTTCTGTAATTTCACATCGTCGTCACCTACCATAAATGAAAGTGTTAAAGAATAATGAAGGGTGTAATGAATAATGCAGTTGGCTTTTTGTGCCTTCGCGTTCAAGAGCGACTTTTCTTGCCTTTTCTGGCCATCGACAATGCGTAACAATCACGTATTTTTTATGTGCGGTAAGCGGACAGAATCTATAATAGAAACACGTAGTTTATTTACGTTTTCGCTATAGATGGACACGGCGTTGCGCGGTTGTATTAGGGTTCTTGGGCCGAAAAGGGAAAGCACAAGAGAATTAACAAGAGCATAGCGAGGCGTTCGCGAAGAACTGGTCTTTGGACGTTTCAGGATCGGGGTCTGCCTATCTCTCTAGCGTCCCGCCATCCAGCGAACGTCAGGTTTTTCTTTTACCTGATTGACTTTTATTTCATTAGTGCCACACTTCAGGAATATCGACAAAAACTATCCGCGAAGACTGCTAATAAGGTCACGAAATGCGCAATGCCAGCGCAGCGTGAAATTCCGCAAATCTCTTTGTAACGTGGAACGTGTTTGCGCAGACATTTTTAATTGCGCAAGCAAAAAGTTATTAAAAGCGTATGATTTATGACCGGAAAGAATTTGATAACTTTGCGCGCATTTAATGGAAAATCAATTTCGTCCTCATTAATTTTTATCAGCGCTTGGCGTAATTGATGAGTATCAATTTATGAAGGCCTGAGTTTCGACTCGGCACGTTGCCTTCGTGGCTCCTCCACCGCAGCATCGGCAGCGACTTCTCATGCTGTTTAATCAACATTGATTTATTTTCATTACGCGACCATTATGTTATCACTTAATTAAAATGAACATATTTATTTTTACGGCACAGCAACGCCTTTATCTAAATGACTGAGAGTGTGTCTACCAGCATGTTCACCTGTACAGGTGATTCAAAGCATTTAAAAAGACTGTCAACCGAAAGTAAAAATTACGAAAATGTCGAAGAAAGCAATAAAAAAGAGGCGATGGTGTAAATATTCTTGGAAACGAGAAGAAATATTCATTCGATGATAAAATTACTTCGATAAGTGGGTAAATAATTGACGTATTTATCTTGGACTTGTTTGTTTCTCAACGTAATCAACCAGAAACAAAATCTTTGCGTTAACTTTCAAGTTGGAACGTGCTGATAAAAATGACACGTAATTTGATAAAAAATAAATTTCTCAATCATCGGTCATTAAATTTCAATCCGTCCATTGCTAATTCAGATGCAGGCGAGGAGAAGAAGACTGAATACCACAACCACAACCACCAAGAAGGATGGAATTAAAATGCATAGTTATTTAAATTAATTGGGACTTTAATTATGCGTTCCTTTTTTTCACTTGCCTGCCTTGCACTGCGTTGCCCTGCCCTCTGATTTTTTGCTCTTCTTCTGAAACAAGGCGTCAGCAGGCAGCAGCAACACTGTGCGCAGTTGAAACAAGAGTCTTACAGACCTTACACTCCTTATACAGTCCTTGCAGAGTTTCGCAGAATTCACCCGGCTTCGCAGCGAGTGCAACCCTCCGCGCCCTCTTGAACGTAACTCTCTTTCGCTGCGCCCCTCGCGGGAAACGGCGAGCGAAATTAATTAGAATGATGAAGAAGGGCGCGCATAAGTTAACTCGCAGACGAACTTTTGACTCGACGGGCGACTCTCAACGACTGAAAACTGAAACCTCTTGGTGTAGCTTGACGTTAGCAGGGCATAGAAGCCCGTTAGAGTAACTAAAGGGAGTGGCGTGGGCGTAGTTGAGCGATAACTTCATTTCGAAAACAATATTTGTTTTATGCAAAGTTGGTGAATAATCATTAAACTATTCAACGGTTACCAACAGCTTTAAATTTCATGACAAAGAGTAATAAAACTAAGAATTTATTAAACTTCAAAGGAAAAAAAAACAACGTGTTATAGTCTTTATCAAATTTATGTTGTTGGTGCATTTTTTTCTTATTAGAAATCTCATTAAACGCCTAATTCGCCTAGAGGTTTTATAGATGGCATTAAAAGAAGTACATTGAGCGACAAAAAAGTAGGCAAATTGTTCTTCATGGCCGAGATACAGAGCAGTAAAGTTGTATTGTCAACTTTGTTTGTAATTAATCTTTCAGTTACAACTCAAATTAAAACAAAAGAATAAT